>PVKP010004481.1:0-55664 GCA_004027715.1 Plecturocebus donacophilus | reverse complement strand
AAACACTGACCTACATTGATGCTATATGCCAGTGGCTTTTTGTTAATCCCATTGGAATAATAGACGTCCTGAAAACATTGTCAATCTAGATCAGTTTAGTTTAAAAAAACAAACACCTATTATAGAATTTAGAAAAATTGAGTTTTGGTCAAGGCTTTGTCTTTAAAATTACCATTGTGACTTTTGACAACTGAATTCATTTTTCTGGGCGTCCATTTTCTCCCTTACAAAATGAAAAGGGGGCAGTAACTGGGTATACTCTGGGGTCCTTTTCAATACTAACATCAGTTGTCCAAGATGAACTGTGAAGTTCTAATTGAGTATAGTAACAAATCAACTTGAAATTGCCACTAGAGGGTGTCCTGCTCCAGGGCACTATGCATGCCTTAGACTAATCTACAAAGCTAAGGGTGTGCTTCTAGCATTTTACTGGTGCCTCAGTACCCCAACAGCTAAAGGATTACGGGACTCTGATTTAATTACCAACTTGTTCAGAACTGGCAGTAGTCTCGCATCTTTATCAAAGCTAGTCATTGGATAGAAAGCTGAAAGAAGACAGGACGTATGGAAAATTTTACACAAACTGTCTATTAAGTGGAATCCTGAACGTGGAGGAAGGAAGGCAGAGAATACAGAAAACCTAACCTAAAAGGGAAGGTTCATGGATGATGACAAGAGATTAAAGTCAATGATAACATCTAGTCTAATAATCAGTATTAAATGACAGAGCCCCTCAGGAACATTTAAGTCACCCAAATTAATTATCTCTCTTATTCCTCTTGATAGAGAAAATAGCCCTAAAATATAAGGCTATAATCATGAGTATGTAATATGTGCTTTAAATTTTTCTATTTTCTATTTTTTCTTGCTTGAAAGTTAAATATCATTTAAATAAAAATTGTATTTATTCACTAAACAGAATGACAAAATTAATGTAACTACTTTGTTGATTTTGACTAGCATTTTCTATTAGAATGAGTTGAGTACATTATCTTTTAATAAAGGAGATGCTCAAAGAATAATGAATAAGACGGCGATTTCTCCAAAAAATAATCGTGGTATTAAAAATTAAGACTACTAGCAAACAACATTGTTTAGTAGTATAGAAAGGCTAATGAATATACCTGAAAACTACCATAGAAAGTGTGCTTAATAAGGTATTTTGCTGAATTCTACTGAAAATGATTAAACAATGCTAAAAGAGAATTTCAGCACCATTCAAAACAGCTAAAAAGACTGAAGAGGATTCAAGTGACAGAGGTATTTAAAACCCAATAATGGCAGTTGGTTTAAGATCAAAAGTTTTAATGCCTTTTAGGAGCTTTTATTCTTTGAGAGAGACTGAAATTTCATACATCATCAAAGTTTGAGACCCAAGCAAAGCACAATTAATTAAATGGACATGATCCAACCTTTTATATGTTTACAATATAAAATTTTCCGATAATTTTACATAATTAGTTTTGAGACTCTATAGGCTGTAACTTTATGAAAATTTACTTCAGCATTATAAAAGTTTTCAAAATCACTTCTACAAGATCTCAGGTTCTGCCACTTTATGTAAAAAGACTTTCCCGTGTATTGTATACCTGCAGGTATTCATTCCTATAAGTCTGTTATTATTCTTTACTTTCTACCAATTCTATTAGATTATCATTATGTGTTACCTGATCATACTCCAAGGCTCCTGGGTAGAGCGGCCATCCAAGGAATAATTCTGCAATCACACATCCCAATGACCACATGTCTATGGCTTCACAAAATGGCAACCCCAATATAATCTCCGGAGCTCTGAAATTTAAAATTAAAACAAAAATCAGGGTAGTTTTTCTCTAAAATTACCTAATTTCATCTGACATTCTAGGAAAAATTAGTAAAATGACAGAGGTATCACATTCTATTTACAGGAACCCTTCACTATTTCAGAACTCTTTGAAACCTAGACATAATCCTGAATTAATCTGAAAGGGACACTATGAGTACAACATTTCTGTAATAAAGTCTCTCCACTGTAATCCTTTTCCCTTACAGTTTTTCTAACATAACATTTTTTGAAAAGGAAAAAAGAAAGATCTTGTTTTCAAGACTACAGCAGATCAGAAATAATACAGTAGGAAGAGAACTGGCAAACTATTAAATACATACACTATGACAGAACTGAAAACCAGACACTAAGAGAGAAAACCAAAACAAAGCAAAACCCCAAAGGCTAAAAGTGAATCTAGACCTAGAAACTCTTCACAATATAGTAATAAATATTTACCTAATTGGAGCCATTCATCATCCAAGAGATTAAACTAAATTCAATGTATTCTGTCTTAAAAGGCAGACAAGTATATAGAACATAACAAAATAGTTTAAAAGCATTAAGGATTGGTCATTTGGGAAATATACTCTGTGAAACATATCATTTCTAGATAAATTATGTTACTACTTCATATGGATTTCCCTTGAGAAGATTCATGTTCTAAGAGAGACCCATGTACAGCTGTGTAATTCCAAAGAAGTCATATGTATCACAGTTATCCTAGATTTGTGTGTGCATGTGTGTTTAATTTTAAAACAATCTCCATCTTACAGAGAAGTTGCAAGAACAGTACATATTTTTTTCCTAAACCACTTGAGAATAATTTGCCAAATTTCTGCATACTTTATATTTCCTACAAACAAGAATATTCTCCTCCATAACCACAATACAATCATCAAAATCAGGAAATGAACACTGATACACTTCCACCATCTAAGCTTCAGACTCCAATTAAGTTTGGCCAGTTATACAAATATCATCCTTTTTGGCAAAAGTATCCAACTGAGGATCGTGCGTTGCATTTAGTTGTCATATCTCTTTCATATGTCTTTTTCAATATGGAATAATTCTTAAGTTTTGTCTAGATTTCCATGACCTTTGCATAAGATATTACAGGCCAGACATTTGAAGAAATGTACCTCAGTGTGGGTTTATCTGCTGTTTCCTCATAATTAGATTCAGAAGAATATCACAGAAGTGATCATGTGTTCTCATTGTATCTTATTAGATGGCATGCAATTTTGATATGTTCTACTACTAATAATTTTTACTTTGATCACATGATGTCTGCTATATTTCTCCATTTCCTCCTTTTCTCTTTCTAATTAAGTATTTTGTGGGATCTCAATTTGAAAGTATATAAATAATCCATTTCTTATCACGCTTTATTTTTTTTTCATTTATTTAACTGTGTAAGTACTGATTAAAGGATTTCTATTTTATTCAATGAGTTATAATCCATGACTATAATTACTTATTTTGATTCTCAATTTTTCCTAGATTTGATGTGGTGGCTCACACCTGTAATTCCAGCACATAGGAAGGCCAACATGGTAGGAGTGCTTTAGCCCACAAGTCTGAGACCAGCCTGGGCAACATAATGAGACCTCAGCTCTATAAAAACAAAAAAATATATATTTTTTTAGTAGTAGAGACAGGGTTTTGCCATGTTGGCCAGGCTGGTCTCGAACTCCTGACCTCAGATGATCCCCCTGCCTCAGCCTCCCAAAGTGCAGGGATTAGAGGCGTGAGCCACTGCGCCGGGCCACAAAAACTTTCAATTAGCTAGGGTGATGGTGCACACCTGTAGTCCCAGCTACTTGAGATGTTGAGGTGGGAGGGTCACTTTGAGCCCACGAGGTCCAAACTGCTGTGAGCCAAGATCATGTCACTGCACTCCAGCCTGGAGGACAGAGCCAAGCTCTATCTCAGAAGAAAAAAGAAAATCCCAGATCTGACCAGTCAGAACTCCCTGAGACTTTCATGTTCTTCCAACATGTCCTCATCATTCTTTGATTGTTTCTTTGCTTTCTGACACAGCAAGATATTCCAAGCTCATCTTGTTCTTTCCCTGCTCCAGTCATAGAAGTAGCTATTTCTCTGAGGATCTGTGGTATCTTTTTGTGTAGAATAGTCCTTTGAAAGATCAGGGAGCTATGGATCCTCATTACTGTTGGCATGGTTCCCAGACATTCTCAATGCATATAGGATCTAGAGTTAAGCAAAATAAACCTTCTACCAATTTCTTAACTGAGACTGTGGGTTATTATCTCCTAAGGCAGTGGTTCCCAATCTTGGCTGCACATTACAATCATTTGGTCCTGGCCACACCATACACCAATTAAATCAGAAACCCTGGGGATTGTAGGAATCAGAGTGGCTTCAACAAATAGCCAAAGTTGAGAACCAAAGCCCTACATTCAAGAAGTTAAGACCAATGGGAGAACCATCCCATTTCCTCCCTACAACTCTTCTGGCAAAGTAAATTCAGGATAATGAACATGTTGTCTTCTACTATACACTTGGGATCTGCCTAGTGAATATTCTACTCCTATCCCCATCTCTGCTGTAATTAATACTTAAGATTCAGTAGAACCTTAACCAATCCACAGGCATTTGTTGAAAACAATTAAGAGCCATAGGGAGATGATATGAGGTATAAAAGATCTTCAAAACATGGTCATAAAAGGCATTCATCCTTTTGACAAAATATTCAAGTGTCTGTGTAGATGTATACACATTAATTATATTTAGATAAATAATCAAGTGCTAAAACATGTAGAAAGATGAAAAGAAGTTGCACTAAGTTATTAATCCCATATATATACAATATTGTATTTAAAAAAAGCTATCAAAGATGGAGACCTTATCCCTTTTTGTTCATTATTTGTATACCCAGAAACTTATAAAGAATATGCATACAGTAAACATTTCTCAAATAAATCATTTCAACATAGGTTGAGTCACACAAAGAAAAGCATCAGAGTGAAGTCTAGGTTTGGACTAGGCTTTAAGCATAGACATCTAGGCAGAAAGAAAGAGAACTGGGCACAAGAGTTTAAAAGGGTATATATTAATGTACACTAAAGAAGATTCAAAGCAAAAATGCAGTTTTGAAACTATGCCGTGGAAATGAGATTCACTACCAATGTTCATAATATACTAATCTGAATGCTAAACGAAAATTATTAAGACCAACAATAGGGCTATTGCTGTGTGTATGAAAGCTTTATGACTATTTTGAAATATTTAATATGAAAAATTATTCATAGGATTTGAAATTTTCAGTGTAGAAATTTGCACTATCGCATTTGGCAATGAAAGAAAATAACAGAATAAGAGCACCCAAGATATACCATTTAAAGAGACTGAAATAATTTTAATTCTGTTAACAGCAAGAGAATAGTTTCTGTCAGACAAAGAGCAACAAATTCCTTCTGCCATGTGCTACCATTTAATGAAGAAACAAAGTTTCTAACTGATGGCGACAGCAATATATTTTATTATTATTATTTTTTGACACGGAGTTTCACTCTTGTTGCCCAGGCTGGAGTGCGATGGCGCGATCTCGGCTCACTGCAACCTCCACTTCCCAGGTTCAAGCAATTCCCCTGCCTCAGCTCAGAGTAGCTGGGATTACAGACATGCACCACCACACCCAGCTAATTTTTTGTATTTTCAGGTTGGTCTCAAACTCCCAACCTCAGGTGATCCACCCACCTCAGCCTCCCAAAGTGCTGGGATTACAGGCATGAGCCACCATGCCTGGCCAGTATTTTCATTTTTAAAACAGGGTTTTGGCCAGGCGTGGTGGCTCACACCTGTAATCCCAGCACTTTGGGAGGCCAAGGCATGTGGATCACAAGGACAGGAGTTTGAGACCAGCCTGGCCAATACAGTGAAACCCCATCTCTACTAAAAATACAAAAGTTAGCCAGGTGTGGTGGTGGGTGCCTGTAGCCCCAACTACTTGGGAGGCTGAGGCAGGAGAATTGCTTGACCCTGGGAGGTGGAGATTGCAGTGAGCTGAGATCGTTCCACTGCACTCCAACCTGGGCAACACAGTGAGACTCTGTCTCAAAAAATATACATATATAGGGTTTTACTGATCTTACATACTCAGAAGATTATCTAAAGGACTAAGTAAAAGAATGCATGTGAAATGTAAAGCAGTATATACATTCCCATAATCTCTTCATACTCACTGTCCTACTTCACATTTCCTCTTTTGAAAGCTCCACCTCCTCCCCATCCTCATTGTTGTCCTTGTATTCTACTTTACTGAAATAAATAGATGTAATTTGAAAGACAGCTTCCACATATTCTTACCAAATCTACTAGACCACTTGCAGCTGTCAGTGTAATGTTTCTATCTAAGACATCCATGCTCGCTTACTGAAGTATATCACTCCAATTTCCCACTCTCATTACCAGTATCTCTTTCTCTATAGGACAATTCTAGATCTCCATCTTGGAAAAACAAAGGAAAAGAAAAAAACTCTTGATTATACATCCTCCTTCAGCCATTACCCTTTTTTCTGTTCCCATTTTACACCAACCCTTCTTGAAAGCACTGTTTATACAAACTGCCTCCAATTCTACCCCCATCTTGAACTCATTTGAAAAGGCTTTCATTAACTTATTGTTCCACCCAAATAGCTCTTATCAAGGTCACTAAACCACTGCATTGCCACATCCTCAATCTACTTGACTTGCAGTATTTAACACAGATGATTATTAATCTGCCTGCACTTGAATTCCAGGACACCAGAACTCTTCATTCTCCTCCTTATCTCACTAGTACACCCTTTTCAGATTGCTTCACTAGTTCCGTTTCATTTTCCCAACGTTTAAACTTTGGGGTACCTGAAGGCTTAGTCTTTGGGCATCTATCTTCTCTATGTGCATTTACCTCCCTTACACAATATCATCCTGTCACATGTTTTTTAAATAACCACCTCTATTCTTGAGACTCCCAAATGTACATCTCCAATTCAGGCCTCTCTCTTTAACTCCAGACTTGAGTATCCAATTGTCTACTCAGCACTTCTTGAATGTTACTAAATGTGTTCAGACTAATAATCTCAAACTAAACGTGTTCAGAAAGAATTCCTGATTTCCCCAAACTCACTTCTCCCCAAGTCTCAAAACAAACAAACAAACAAAAAAACCAGATTACTGCATTGTTCTTCTACCCAAGACCAACAATTTGGGTAAACAAAATGTTCTACATGAAACAGAAGAATCCCTGGGTTGAGTACAGCCAATTCACAGAATGAGAAATAATAAATCATTGTTTCTGAAGGAACTAAGTTTTGGAATTGTTTGTCACACAGCAACAGATAACAAATACACTGCCCAAAGTTACTCAGAAAGTGGTGGGACTGAGATTTAAATGCCTGACTCTAAAGCCTCTTTCTCTAGTCCATTTCATCTCAAATCACAGAATCTTCTGACTCAAAGAAACACACGAAACCAAATGAACAGAAAACCTAAAAATTGGCCCAGAAGTCATTTTTGGCAATTTAATAAAGATATCCTCTGATTTTATTTTCTACGAACAAAAAAACACTGACCAATATTCTCTAATAGTTCTATAATATAAGAAACCACTTGTTATGTTTCTTTTATGATTTACTGGTCTTTAGATTTCTAGGACAATCAGAAGAAAACGGAAGAGAAAGAAAGATTTTGCTGGCATTTTTTTAAACCAAACTTTTCAGCCTATATAAATCCTTTTTAAAATATACAATAACAGTAACAAAGTACCAAAATAGTACTATGAACCCAGCAATGTTCTAAGCACTTTATAATATTAACTCATTTGGTATTCATACAAATCCTTTCAATAGAAGAAGAAACAGACAAAGGGTAAGGGTAAGTAACTTGCCTAAGGTCACACAGCTAGTAAGAGGTACAGCTAGAACTCAAATGCAGGTTTTATGGCTCAAAAATCCATGCTTTTAACCATTACACCTTAAAATAAATAATTCCTATGATCCCTAAAACTACTGGACTTTTGGGCCAGGCACTGTGGCTCATACCTATGATTTCAGCATTTTGGGTGGCCAAGATGGGAGCACTGCTTGAGGTCAGGAGTTTGAAACCTGCCTGGGCAACAGAGTGAGACCCCCATTTCTACAAAAATAAAAAATGAAAACAATTGAACTTTTATCTTAAGGGAAGTGCTCCCACTCAGATGCTAGATTTCTCAATAATGTATTCTTTTTCTCTTTAAACCTATCACCTTTGATTTTAAAACTAATCAGGAAATGTGAAATATAAATATATTTATGTTAAGAAAACTCTTGCTGACATTTTACTGAACTCTTTTCCTGTTCTTTAAGCATTTACTCATCTTAACCATAAAAAATCTTTCACATTAAATACATAGACATCCTCTAAATACCTCTTAGCTAAAATAAAGCTCTTATTTTCAGAGATGCAGTGTTCCTAAAGATGATTGTAACATGTTTTTATAGAGGCAGTTAGGAAATGAGCTCAACAGTGGATGTGACCATCTACTAGCCAGTAGGTATGATTAGTCACAGATACCAATACACATACCAATTCTTCATGCACTCAACAAATTCTTACAAATTAAAGCCCTATATTTGTAACAAAAGACAGCAAAGACCTAAAGTGGTTATAAAATGCAGGCACAGATAAACAAGTGTTTGTACAACACAGCAAATAGAAGGATACACATCTAAGTTGTATCAGCAATTATCAAAGAGTAATCAACCTGGCAAGGAGTAAGAAATGGTATATATTTCCACAATATTTTATTGTTTCTAAAACAAGCATCTCATACTATAAAATAAGATTGGCCAGGTACGGTGGCTCGCATTTATAATCCCAACACTTTGGGAGGCCAAGCTGGGAGGGATCACATGAGCCAGGAGTTCGAAACCACCCCAGATAACATATAGAGACTCTGTCTCTACAAAAAAACAATGTTTTAAAAATATTAGCTAAGCATGGTGGTGTGTGCCTGTGGTCCCAGCTACTTGGGAAGCTGAGGTAGAAGGACAGTCTGAGCAAGAATGCAGGGAGCTGTGATTGTGCCAGTCCAGCCAGGGTAACTGAGCAAGACTTTCTCTCAAAAAAAAAAAAAAAAAAAAAGAATCAGGCCAGCCACAGTGGCTCACACCTATAATCCCAGCACTTTGGGAGGCTGAGGCAGGCAGATCACTTGAGGTCAGGAATTCCAGACCAGCCTTAGCCAATATGGCAAAACCCTATCTCTATTAAAAATACAAAAATTAGCCAGGCATGGTGGCACACACCTGTAATCCCAGCTACTCGGGAGGCTGAGGCTCGAGAATTCCTTGAATCCAGGAGGTGGAGGTTGCGGTGAGCCAAGATGGCACCACTGCACTCCAGCCAGGACAACAGAGCAAGACTCTGTCTCAAAACATTTTAATTAATTAAGTAAATGCATAATAAAAAAAGATTAATGTTTAAAATTGTCAGTCACTGAGACTTTATAGGAATTTTATATTTTTCTTATTATAAGTATCATGTTAGAGCTTAAGTTAATCTTATTTATTATAAGGAATAATTTTCTGGGGGTTTTTTGTTGTTGTTTTGTGACAGGGTCTTGCTCTATAACCCAGGCTGGAATGCAATGATGCAATCATAGCTCACTGCAGTCTCAACCTCCAGGGCTCTGGCAATCCTCCTATCTTAGCCTCCCGAGTAGCTGGGACTACAGGCATGCACCATGCCCAGGTAATTTTTTTAAATTTTTTGTAGAGACAAGGTCTTGCTACATTGCCCAGGGTGGTCTCGAACTCCTGGCCTCAAGTGATCCCCTTACCTCAGCCTCCCAAAGTGCTGGGAATACAGGTGTGAGCCACCATACCCAGCCAGAAACAATTATGTAATATACGTATTATAAGTGGGAATGTGTTGCCTCAGGAGGAAAGGAATATTGGAGATGTCCCTTCAAGGTTCTATTGCTGTGCAGAGAAAACCATAAAGGAGACTCTTTTAAGCATAACAGGGGAACTTACACTAGAGGACCTGCAAGACTCCTTCCAAATCATAATTAAACTAAAGTTTATGAAAATATGGAAGAGCATCTCTACAAATGGAGCTTTAACAGAAAGATGACTGTTAAAATACTACTAGTAAGTTTATTTCAGGTTAAAGCAGCTCTTTCGATATCCCACAGAATGCTGCTTTTTTAAAACAAGCAACAAACCCTCAACATTCTTAGAAAGGTAGATAGATTTTAAAACAGATGATCAACCGTTTCTACAAATATTTTTTCAGTCATGAATATTTTGATAAAATAAGAAAATTGTAGCCATAAGAAATAACATCACTACAGAATATTGGACTTTCATGCAGATGACTCTATAACTACAACTATCCAATAACATGTTGAAATGTAATCAAAGTACAGACTCTTAGAATAGATACTCATTCAAATGTAGTTTGTGTCTTAGACTAAAAATATCACAATTAAAAATATCCTTATTGCAAGGCCACTTAATCTTTTAAGTATGCAGGACCATGATCCAGATCAAAGCACCAAGTACAAAGAACAATAGCAACAACAAATATTTTCAAAGCTTATTAAATTTTAAACTCAAGAGATGGAGGATATTAGACAGCAAAGATTTAATACTTGTTAATATGCCACAAATGTAGTTTAAAGCTCAATACCAAAAAAGATGGATACAATAATTTGCATTTCTATGACTGACCAATAGCTAATATTTTATAAAAATAGGAGTCAGGGCCAGGCACAGTGACTCACATTTGTAATCCCATCACTTTAGGAGCCCAAGGCAGGCAGACAGCTTAAGTCCAGAAGTTTAAGACCAGGCTGGGAAACAAACCGAGACCCCGTCTCTACGAGTAAAAAGCTTAGCTAAGTGTGATGGCATGCACCTGTGGTCCCAGCTACTCAGGAGGCTATAGTGGGAGGATCGCTTGAACCCAGGAGGTCGAGGCTACAATGACCCATGACCACACCACTGCATTCCAGCCCGGGCAACAGAGAGAGACCCCATTTCAAAAGAAAAAAGGAGTCAGAAATGCATTTCATTTGTGGACAGCAATACTTGCTTCATGTTTTATCTACCAAGAACCATTGCAACATCACTCAAAATTATCATTATATAGGCTAGGTGTGGTGGCTCATGCCTGCAATCACAGCACTTTGGGGGGCTAAATCGGGCAGATCACTTGAGGCCAGGAGTTCAAGACATGGTGAAACCCTGTCTCTACTAAAAATACAAAAATTAGCCAGGGATGGTGGTGCACACCTGTAATCCCAGCTACTCAGGAAACTGAGGCACAAGAATTGCTTGAACTCAGGAGGTGGAAGTTACAGTAAGTCGAAATCACACCACCACACTCCAGCCTGGGCAACAGAGCAAGACTCTGTACCAAAAATCTCATTATATGGAAGAGAAGACTGTGAGAACATTACTAATATATATCAAGAGAGAGAAGCTAAGGAACCAGATTAGTAGGGTAATACAAAAAATATCTGTGGAAAATAAAGACAAAACATGTCAGCAACTAAGGTAGCATGTGCCTGTTCTTTACATGTTGATGTCGAAAAATTACTGTCTGATTATCACAGCTCATATACAGGCACTGTTATTAGTACTATATATACGTATTGCATTTGGATTTTACAGCCTTTTCAAAGATCTTATTGTATAACAAAACAAAATAAATGTATCTTTACTTTACAGGTGTTAGGAGATAAGTATAGAACAATGCAATTATGTTTTAAAAATATCTATGAGGTATATTTAAAATGATAATGTACCATCAGTAAAATATCAACAGAGGCTAATAATCTATAAGGTATGTTTAGACTAAATCAGACAACAAAAATTATTTAACTGCAATAAATGATTTAACTTTCCAACTTTGTAACAATTATTAACAATAATTTAAAATTCTGATTGAGCCACAGTCAGATTCTTGTTTTGTTTTGTTTTCTGTTTTTTGTTTTTTTGAGATGGAGTTTCTCTCTGTCACCCAGGCTGGAGAGCAGTGGCGCGATCTCGGCTCACTGCAACTTCTGCCTCCCAGGTTCAAGCAATTCTCCTGCCTCAACCTCTTAAGTAGCTAGGATTATAGGCACCCACCACCACACCTGGCTAATTTTTGTGTATTTTTAGTAGAGACGGGGTTTCACCATGTTGGCCAGGCTGGTCTTGAACTCCTTACCTCAAGTGATCCACCCACCTCAGCCTCCCAAAGTGCTGGGATTACAGGTGTAAGCCACCCTCCCCAGCCTAAGAGTCAGATTCTGTGCTAAATGTTTTACATTCATTATCTCATTTAAACCTACCAAACCCTTTGAGGTAGATACTACGTTATCCCATTTTAGACAGGAGAAAACTAAGTGCAGAAGTAACTTTTCACAATTTCTCAGATAGTGAACGATGGGGCTTATAAACAAACCTATGCAGTCTGAGTAACAGTCCAAGCTCCTCACCACCATGTAGACAAATAATTTTTCATTTTATAAACTATTAAATGCATTATTTAGACAGATGCACTGGCTTATGCCTGTAATCCCGGCACCCTGGGAGTCCACCGCAGGTAGATTACTTGAGCCCAGGAGTATGAGACCAGCCTGGGCACATAGCAAGACCTTATCTATACAAAAAATAATCAGCCAAGCATCATCATGCACACCTGCAGTCCCAGCTACTTGGGAAGCTAAGGCAGGAGGATCGCTTGAGCCCAGGAAGTCAAGGTTGCAGTGAGCTATCATTACACCACTGTACGCCAGCCTGGGCAACAGAGTGAGACCCTGTAAGCCTAAAAAATGTTCTATTTTTCTATTAAAAAAATAGAAAATAAATAAATGCATTATTTAACCATAAGACCAGGTACTTATGCATAAATGAGCACACAGAAAATGACACACTGGTTCATCAGGTGATCTCATATAACCTCATGGTACTCTGGAGCACACCACTTCTTAAAGGCAAATTAAGCCCGGCGCGGTGGTTCACACCTGTAATCCCAGCACTTTGGGAGGCTGAGGTGGGCGGATCACCTGAGATCAGGAGTTCGAGACCAGCCTGATCAATATGGTGAAACCCCATCTTAAAAAAAAAAAAAAAAAAAGACAAATTATAACTTAACAGCTAGACAAATACATTAGTATTTTTTCTATAATTTTTTTCATTATAACTGATTATGTTGACATAATTTTAGACTTACAGAAAAGTTGCAAAAATAGTACAATTCTGATAATATCCCTCAACTAGATTCCCCAACAGTTAACACTTTACTCCATTTGCCTTAACTTTCTTTCTCTCTTTTATATACACACAAACATAATTTTTCTGAACTGTTTGAGAGTTAAGTGGCAGACATTGTACTCCTTTATTTCTAAATGCTTCATTCAGTGTATACTTACCAAAAACATAGTCTCTTGTATAGCTACAGTATATCTGTCAAAATCAGGAAATTAATATGATATTATAATTCAAATGTTGCCAATTGTCCCAATAATGTCTTCCTTTGCAGCAAATAATATTAAAAAAAAATAAATCCCAGACTCATGTTTCTTTAGTTTTGCTTATCTGGAATAGCTCCTTGGTATTTCTGTGGTTTTCATGACATTGTCATTTTTTAAGAATATATCCAAGTAATTTTGTATAATATCCCTCAATTTGTGTTTATTTAATATTTTCTCACAAGAAAATTCGGTTAATTTTTAGCAGGATTACTACAGTAGTGATGCTATCTTACACTTGATTTTTTCAAAGCACTTATTAGAAAACATATTATTACCACCAACTTTTCAAGGAGCACCTATTAATGATTCTCAGAACAACTGCCATGCGGCACTGGTATAATCAAAAAATACAGATTTTGGAGTAATAGAGAACTAAATTCAAATCCCAACTACAAACTCAAGGCCTTATGAGAATTGTAACTGTCACTGCAGCCTCAATTTATTCATTTGTAAATGAAAGATATCCTTGCCTTTCCACATTATTGTGACAATAAAACCAAGTAAAAGCACTTGGCACACAACTAAACTCCCTTAAACTCAAAAGCATCTGAAGTTAAGAGTGCTTGAGTGATTTTCCCAGGGTCAATAAATGACAGTGGCAAGACAAAAACTTAGGCTTAAATTTTAAACCATATTAGAAATAAAATGTGCCCTCTACAAACAGTCCTCACAATATTTATATATTTGTCTTATCAACTCTATTAAGAAGACTGGAAGGTCCTTAAGATCAGAAACTGTTTCTCACTTGTGTATTTCATACAGTCACTGGCAGAGTCTTTTATAAACTTAAATCACTCCTTAAATATGTATTCAATGAACACAAATACACAGACAATGGTTCCCAAAATACATTCCATGTTAATCTGTATTTTAAATGAAATTCTCAGATATTTAATATCATACAGAATAGCCAACAACATTAATCAACTTCTATATCTAGAAGAGTGGGATTAAAGTGAACATGAAAATATAACACTCCTCCATAAAACACACCCTGCATAATTTCCTATCAGAATGAGTAATCCCAACAAATAGCAGTCTAGAGAACTGCCAGGAGCCATCAAGACACCTTCAAATATACCGAATTATATTCTGCCTAATGAAGAAAATGAAAGGATACTGAACAACTATAAAAGCTAGAAAAAATATACACATAAAAATAGCTGTGTGTAGCCAGAAACTGTGGTGCACCTCTGTAGTTGGGGCTACTCCAGATGCTGAGGCAGAAGGACTGCTTGAGGCCTGGAGTTCAAGACCATCTGGGCAACATTGCAAGACCCTGTCTCTAAAAAACACAGAAAAAGTATGTTTTATCGTGTGTGTGTGTAGAGACAGGGTCTTGCTATGTTGCCCAGGCTATTCATAAACTCCTGGCCTCAAGTGAGCCTCCCATCTCAGCCTCCCAAAGTGAGTGCTAGGATTATAGGTATACGCCACTGCACATGGCCAAGACTCCATCTCTTTCAAAATAAAACCAAAAAAGGACGTATTTTCTGACTTTGAGTGACAGCAATGCATCAATGGAGGCTCATCAATTCTAACAAATGTACACTGTAATACAGGATGCCAATAGTGGCAGGCCGTATGTGTACAGAGGCATGGAGTACACAGGAACTCAGTACTTTCTGCTCAATTTTTCTGTGAACCTGAAAGGACTCTATAAAATAGTTTATTTGAAAACAAACAAAAAAGGCCAGGCATGGCGGCTGACACCTGTAATCCCGGCACTTTGGGAAGCCAAGGTTAGAGGATCACTTGAGCTCAGGAGTTGAGACCAGTCTGGGCAACACAGCAAGACCCTGTCTCTACATAAAATGAAAAAATGAGTCAGGTGTAGTGGCTCATGCCTGTGTCCCAGCCACTCAGGAGGCTGAGGTGGGAGGATCACTGGAGCCCAGGAGGTCAATGCTGTGGTGAGATGTGATCTCGCCACTGCACTCTAGCCTAGGCCATTAGCAAGACTTCATCTCAAAAAAATATTAAAAAATTTAAAAAATAATGTGCAAAGTCATCAGAGAGCAGAGAAGATAGCTAGGACCTCGGAGAACAAAATCCCAGAGTAAAGAGAAAACTTACCAAAGTGGGCCTTATATATCCTTAAGGTATTCATCAATTCAAAGTAAGACATAGAGACTGAACAGTAAGTAGTAGCCAAGAGCCTGTAGCCTGGGTTGGCAAAACAAAACCTGGAGTTCAGAACTTGCCAAGGAAGAGGGGCCTTGGCAGATGCCTCAGGCTTTTCAAGTGAAACCACAAGGGGCCGAACCTACTGGAACAAAGACAAACTGAAATAGACCAGTCTCCCTTAGAACAACATGATCTACCTACTTGAACTGCCTTCCAGCATAAAACTGCATTTTCTGTGGAGGAAGATATTATCGTCTAGAGTCACTAGCATAGCACCGTCCTACAGAACTTTCTGCAACAATGGAAATGTTCCTTATTTGTACTACTTGTACTATTTCCATCTGTACATGTAGCTATTGAGCACCTAAAATATGGCTAATGTAACTGAGCAATTGAATTGTAAAATCTATTTAATTTTAACTAATTTAAACTTAAATAGGCTGGGCACAGTGCCTCACGCTTGTAATGTCAGCACTCTGAGAGGACAAGTTGGGCGGATCACTTGATGCCAGGAGTTTGAGACCAGCCTGGCCAACAAAGCAAAACTCCATCTCTGCTAAAAATACAAAAATTAGCTGAGCCATCATGCTGCACACCTGTAATTCCAGCTTCTCAAGAAGCTGAGAGCCAGGAGAATCACTTGAACCCAGGAGGTGGAAGTTGCAGTAAGCCAAGATGGTGCCACTGCACTCCAGCATGGGTGACACAGCAAGATCCTCTCTCAATAAATAAATAAATGAATAAGTAAATAGAAGACAGATAGATAGATAGATAGATAGATAGATAGATAGATAGACAGACAGCCACAGTGATTAGTGGCTACCATATTGAATAGCACAGCTCAAGAATTTTTCATACCCAAAGGCCAATGCTAAAAAACAAAGTTGTCAGTCTAACAAGAAATACAATCAAATGCCAAAAACCAAAAGGGGAAAAGCTATTGATAGAAGCATCCCCACAGTTATCTAACTATTGAAATTATAAAACAGGGCCGGGCACAGTGGCTCATGCCTGTAATTTCAGCACTCCAGCATTTTGGGAGGCTGCAGGTGGATCACTTGAGGTCAGGAGTTTGAGACCAGCCTAGCCAACATGGTAAAATCCCATTCTCTACTAAAATTATAAAAAATTAGCCAGGCATGGTGGCACGTGCCTGTAATCCCAGCTATTCAGGAGGCTGAGGCAGCAGAATCTCTTGAACCCAGGAGGCGGAGGTTGCAGTGAGCCAAGATCACGCCACTACACTCCAGTTTAGGTGACAGAGTGAGACTCTGTCTCAAAAAAAAGAAAAAAAAGAAGAAGAAGAAAAGAAATTATAAAACAGGGACTTAAAAATAATAATAGAAATGTTCAATAAAATGGCAGAGAATTTCAGCAGAAAACTGGAATCTACTTTTTAAAAAACAAATTCAATAAATGGCTGCCCACAACTTGACTTATAAACACCATCTGTATATCTCACTATATATAAAATTTACCTGCAAAAAAAGAACCATAAATAAAATTTTAGCTTTACTTTATGGTTTACATGCTGAAGTGTTTAGCAGTACAGTGTACTGGTATCTATAATTTACTGTGAATTGTCTCATAAGATAAAGATGGATTGATAAATGGATAGAGGGAAAGATAGGACAAAGCAAATGTTGCAAAATGTTAACTGTAGAATCCAGGTGTTGGGTCTATGTGTGTTTGCTGTATAATCTGTGAACCTCGAAAGAGCCAATCCTTCAAGATGGATCCTGAGTGGCTAACTGGATCTAAATTAAAAACAGAGCCAAGCAGCCATTTGCTGACTTGAGGTCACATACTTACTATAAGTTCCAGGGAAACCTACGTGTCTGTTTAACTTTGGGACTTCAATACCTTCCTGTTCCTATACACTCTCCCTGAACCAACCAATATACTGTGACCTGCATTGACCAATCAGAGCTCAGCCAAATGTCAACCAATCAGAACTAAGCAAGTTTGGGCTGGGCGTGGTGACACACCTGTAATGCCAACACTTTGGGAGACCAAGGTGGGAGGATCACTTGAGGGTACAAGTTAGGAGGCCAGATTGGGCAACATGACAAGACCTCGTCTCTACCAAAAGAGAAGGAGGACGGAAGGGAAGAAGGGAGCAAGTGTGGATCCTTAATTTGCATAAATGGACCTGAGTGGGATCCTGGGTGGGACCTCTATAAAAGATAATCCCTCCCTCAGGTTAAGGGTGATCTCTGGGCAAATAAATAGATAAATAAAAAGACAATCCCTCCCTTTGTTCTCTAGAAAGCATCTTCCTTTTACACAGAAGGCTGTGTCTTCCTAGTTTGCAAACCGCTCACTGGAATAAAGCCTCTTTCCTCTAAATTCCTTTTCAGATAATTTTTCTTCTCAAATCCATCCTTTTTATTTTATTATTACTATTACTTTTGAAAAGTTTCCAGTAAATATCAGTGAGAGGAGAAATTTTTAAAAGATAGGCCAGATTGAAAATACACAGATTAAAACCGAGAGCAGGGAAAGCATCAGAAATGAACAGATCATTTTTAAAGTCTTCTCTCTAGAACTAATAAAATGCCAGAAGCAAAGGAGAAAGAGAAAATGTTAAAAGAAAGTTAAAAGAAATACTTGCAAAGTTTCCCAAAACTGGGGAAAGCTATTAAGAGATTCAAGAAGCTCTATAAATCCCAAGCAGAATCACAGACACACCCATACACAACCCTAGACATAACACCTGTAGGTCAAGCACTTAAACAAAAGACAAAAACCCTAAATGCAGCCAGAGGGGGGAAAAAACATACTGCCATCAAAATAGCCAATTTTCTATAGAAATAATAGAAGGCAGAGTTAAATGGAATTATATAATTAAGGTGCTGACAGAAAGTAACTCTCAAAACATAAGAGAAAATATACATTGAAAATTAAGGTAGTTTTGCAGAAATTGATAGTTTATAAAATTCACCTAGAAATGCAAAGGATCAAAAATCAGGCCCTTGAAGAACAATCAGGAGAATTTACACTATCAGTTATGGTAATGACACTGACACCAGCAGAAGAACAATCAAAATGATGAACAGAACATAATAAAGAGTCTAAAAACAGATAGATGCATACATATAAGGTCATCTGATTTATGAATATGGCAGCTGCCATTGCTATGCAGTGGAATAACAAATGATGCTCAGTTAAGGGATAGCCACAGTTAAGGGACAGTCTCAGTTAAAGGGGGAAAAATATGCATCTTAATCTCTACCTCATATCATACACAAAAATCAATTCCTGATGGGTGGCAAATCTAAATGCAAAAGGTGGAAAGAATAAAGCTTTAAAAAGGAAACAGGAAAATATCACAGTTACTTTAGAGAAGGTAAACACTCCGTCTTTTTTTTTTTTGAGACAGAGTTTTGCTCTTGCCACACAGGCTGGCGTGCAATGGCGTAATCTCGGCCTCCCGGGTTCAAGCGATTCTCCTGCCTCAGCCTCCCAAATAGCTGGGATCACAGGCACTCGCCACCACACTCAGCTAATTTTTGTATTTTTTTAGTAGAGACAGGGTTTCACTATGTTGGCCAGACTGGTCTCCAACTCCTGACCTCAGGTGATTCACCCACCTCAGCCTCCCCAAGTGCTGGGATTACAGGCATGAGCTCCAGCGTCCGGCTAACACTTCTTAAATAGGACACAATATCAATCATAATCATAAGGGAAATCTTTGAAAAATAAAAACATATTAAACTATATTAAAATTAAGACTATGTATTGAAGATATTTTCCGAAAGGTTACATACTGAGAATATCTTTTAAAATATCTCTCCCTCACACACACACCCAACAAGAATAAAACAACCAAGCACATATATAAAGTCAAAACATATTTGATAAATACACAAATAGTCACTAAACCTGCCTTGGGTAGTGCTTATATAAGTGTGTTCATATTATAAATGTTTACCAAGGTGTCAACATACTATCTGTACACTTTAAACTATCTTACAATTCAATAAAATCATTTATTTCAAAATGAATGCATCTGGCCAGGCGCGGTGGCTCAAGCCTATAATCCCAGCACTGTGGGAGGGTGTCAAGAGTTCAAGACCAGCCTAGCCAACATGGTGACACCCCCTCTCTACTAAAAAATACAAAAATTAGCCGGGTGTGGTAGCAGGTGCCTATAATCCCAGCTATTTAGGAGGATGAGATAGGGAGAACTTCTTGGACTGAGGAGGCTGAGGTTGCAGTGAGCCGAGACCATGCCACTGCACTCCAGCATTGGTGACAAAGCAAGACTCCATCTCAAAAAGAAGAGAGAAAAATGGATGCCTCGATCATTATTCATACAAAGCAACTTCTTGTAAGCTTTCAAAGATTCTTCTCTGAAAAGCAACAACAGCACATAATACCAAAAGCTAGCTACCAGGAAACAACTATGGGAGACTCCCTATCATCAAGTCATTACTACCGTAGAATTTTCTTTTAAACCATGCCACCTTTTTTTAATAGCTTCTACCTATAAAATGTACACAATGTCCCAAGACTGTAATTAAATACTTTACATACATTATGGAGTTTAAACTTCACAACAACCTCTGAGGTAGTTATTATCATTACATTACAAATGACTAAACCGAGGCTAAGAAAGGCTAAACAACTTGCTCAAGGTGACACAATAAGTGGCAGAACTAAAATTATAAGCCTATGAATAAATATGGAAATAATTACTTATTATTTAGCATCTCAAACATAAATATATTGTTTCATGGTTTTAAGACAAATTTTTTTAAAAAAAGCAATTTAGAGAAAATAAAATCTTTCATAAATTTAAACACTTATTTCTGTCATGTTAGCTTCAAAACCGTATTACAAGCAAAAATTCTCTCAATAATTTATTTTCTAAGTATTTTGTTTGAAAATGGTATTCTGTTTTTATAATCACAAATTGACAAGTTCTACAATTATATTTAACCATTTACAATGAATGATTTCCTTAGATTAAAAGGATTTTATTTTTACTATTACTCAAAATCAAATACATTACTATAACACACATGTAAAAATTAAGTAAAAGAGTTATCTGGGCCAGGCATGGTGGCTCACGCCTATAATCTCAGCACTTTTGGAGGCTGAGGCAGGCAGATTACGAGGTCAGGAGATAGAGACCATCCTGGTTAACATGGTGAAACCTCACCTCCACTAAAAATACAAAAAAAAAAATTAGCCTGGCATGGGGCCAAGTGCCTGTAATTCCAGCTACTTGGGAGGCTGAGGCAGGAGAATCACTTGAACCTGGGAGGCAGAGGTTGCTGTGAGCCGAGATCGTACCACTGCTATCCAGCCTGGGCAACAGAGAGAGACTCCGTTTCAAAAAAAAAAAAAAAAAAAGCTACCTATAAATGTTGATATACCAATTCTCACTTAAATATACTGGATTTCAGTTGCCTCTTCTATAAATTAAGTTAGATGAAATGTCTATGTAAATATTTTCTAACGTATCAGCTTTAAAATTATGTGCTTCCAACCAGGTGCAATGACATGCCCACCTGTGGACCCACCTACTCGGGAGGCTGAGGCAGAAGGATAGCTTGCACCCAGGAGTCCAAGACCAGCCTGGGCAACATATAGCTGCAGTGAGCTATGATCACACCACTACACTACAGCCTGAATGACAGAGCAAGACTGTCTCCAAAAAAACAGAAAGCAACAAATTGTTTAGGAAGCCAGGAAAGAAAGTTTCAATAAAATATAGCACTAATTGTGCCGAATGATAAAGGTCCATGCAGATGAGGACTTTAAAAACAAACAAAAATCTACCAGATCTGGTGATTAACAAATAACTCATCGGTGTTCTCAAGAGATTTTCAGGAAGATGAGAGAAAATCCTTGGAGAAGGATGGTGGAAAATAGAGATGCACAACTGAGATAAAATCATAGCTCTGAGATTTATTAGCTGTGAACCACTGGGTAAGCTGCTTAACATATCTGAATTTCATTGTCCCTATTTGTAAAATGAAGATAGTATTATCATCTATTATGGCTGTTGCCAGACTAAAGGGTAATTATGTAAGGTTTGTAGCACAGTGTCTGAACCTAAGTAGTCAGTAAATGTCATTATTTTATGAATTGTTTACTTTTAGAATCTTATTCCCCCATATAAAAGAGTATCTACCTTAATAACATATGAAAGAGAAAGCAGACCTAAAACTACTTTTAAGGTAATACAGAGTAGTGAAAAATTAAAATTAAAATTAATCCAGGAAAGGTGGCTCATGCCTGTAATCCCAGCATTTTGGGAGGCCGAGGCGGGTGGATCACTCGAAGTCAAGAGTTTGAGACCAACCTGGCCAACATGGAGAAACCCTGCCTCTACCAAAACCACAAAAATTAGCAGGGCATGGTGGCACATGTCTGTAATCCCAGTTACGTGGGAGGCTGAAGCAGGAGAATCACCTGAACCTGGGAGGCGAAGGCTGCAATGTGCCAAGATCGCGCCACTGCACTCCAGCATGAGAGCGAGACTCCATCTCAAAAAACAAAAAAGGTGTTATTTTTTGCCTATTCAAAGCCAATAATGTGAAAGACCCCAGAAATATCCCTGTGATGACAAAATGTGAACAAAAAGGGAAGGGGGGAGATTTTCATACTACTGTTGAGACGATAAACCAGACTAGCTTATTTCTGAAGGAAATTTGGCAGTGTCCATCAGCAGAAGGTACATATGCTTTAACCTAACAATTCTCCCTCTAGAAATACGCTATGAAAATGTGCCTACAAGCATCCATGGACATAGAAGGTGCTCTCTGACATAATACAACATACATCATTGAGGACTGGTTAAATGAAGTATAATGTATATTTTGTCAAATTATAAAATACAACCACAACATAAAAGGAGAAATTGTTCCTACTTCATATCCTTTCTCTGTTACTGAATTTTGTCTGACAGAAAGCTTCCATTACTTTAATTTAAAAAATATTTAACCAAATAATTTTTAATTTAGTATACTGGTTTTTAGATAAATATACACAGCATTCTTTGTAATGCAATGTTTTCTCACAAAAGAAATGTTTGTTCCTTTTAATGTCAAAGTTTAGCACATATTAGATTCTCTGTCTTAAGTAATATAATCTCGCCACACCAGCTGATGCCTAAATTATTCACTGGCCACTGAACTGGCATTCTTCCATGGTAGCACACATGCTGTTAATAACATTCAGGGTGCTGAATTCCATTCACAGGAAAATGCTAAAGACTCAGAAACAAATAGGTGCAGACATTTTGAAGTGTGTGAGGTCAGGAAGGACATCTAATCCATGACGCCATTACATCCTATTGACACAGTATATTCATCAAGCTATATGTACCTTTAAAACAAAGCTACAGGCTGGGCATGGTGGCTCACACCTGTAATCCCAAGCACTTTGGGAGGCCAAGGCAGGCAGATCACAAGGTCAGGAGTTTGAGACCAGCCTGGGCAACATGGTGATGAAACCCCATCGCTATTGAAAATACAAAAATTAGCCCAGTGTGGTGGCAAGCATCTGCAATCCCAGCTACCTGGAAGGCTAAGGCAGGAGAATCGTTTGCACCTGGGAGGCAGAGGCTGCAGTAAGACGAGATCACACCACTGCACTCCAGCCTGGGCTACAGGAGCAAGACTCCGTCTCAAATAAATAAATAAACAAACAAAGCTACATATATAGCATAAGGAAAAAACTGATAACCTTTGACATTAAAGGCTTTTATTCCAAAAATTTAAAAACTACCACTAAAGTCTTCTTTTAACCTATGAGTAACTACAGTCAGCCTTCTGTACCTATAGGTTCTACATTCATGGTCTTAACCAAGCACAAATTGGAAAATGGATGGTCCTATCTGTACAGAACAGATACAGACTTTTTTCCTTGTAAATATTCCCTAAACAATACAGTATATTAACTGTTTACAAAGCACTTACATTGTATTACACATTGTAAGTTATCTAGAGATGATTTAAAGTATACAGGAAGCTGTGCATAGGTTATGTGGAAATACTATGCCACTTTATATAATGGACTTGAGCGTCTGTAGATTTTGATAATTGTGGGGGGTCCTGGAACCGATCCCTCAAATACCAAAAGACAACCACATCTAACGGGTATAAACAATTCTTTTTTTTTTTTGATATGGAGTCTTGCTCTGTCACCCAGGCTGGAGTGCAGTGGCATAATCTTGGCTCACTGCAACCTCCACCTACCAGGTTCAAGTGATTCTCCTGCCTCGGCCTCCTGAGTAGCTGGGATTACAGACATGCGCCACCACACCCGGCTAATTTTTGTATTTTTAGTTGAGCTGGGGTTTCACCATGTTGGTCAGGCTGCTCTCGAACTTCTGACCTCGTGACCCACCCGCCTCAGCCTCCCAAAATGCTGAGATTACAGGCGTGAACTACCATACTCAGCAACAATTCTTAAATATAGCCATTAAAACCTGATATAAAATGACAGATCAGCCTGGTTTACATGGTATTATATTTATCACATATTTTACAGCTACAGCATACAAAATTAAATAAATCCACTTTGTGACCAAGCTTTTAAAAGATGTTTTTGCCCTATGCCTAACTAGTATTCTTTAACATCTATATATTACTGTCTTACAATCTAATATCACACATAAGAGGATAGCAATATCTACTTTAACTCATTAATGCACAAACATATAAAATTAAGTAGCTTCCTCAAAAGTCACATATAAAAATCAGTAATAACATTAAGATGAAAATTCAGAGCTCCTAGTCCACTCATTCTACACAAATTTGATCATATTATTATCTTCTTCATATTACTGAAATCACTTATTAAATCAAGTGCACTGATTTATCGTTATATAAAAAGAAATAAGTGGCTGGGTGTGGTGGCTCATGCCCATAATCCCAGCACTTTGGGAGGCCGAGGAAGGGGTAGATTACTTGAGGTCAGGAGTTAGAGACCACTCTGAGCACATAGTAAAACCTCTTCTCTACTAAGAACACAAAAATTAGCCAGATGTGTTGGCGGGTGCTTGTAATCCCAGCTACTTGGGAGGCTGATGGGATTGTGCCACTGCACACCAGCCTGGGAAACAGAGCAAGACTCCTTCTCAAAAAAAAAAAAGTAAGGAATTCTCACAGAGAAGTTCATTGGAGAGAATCAAATATGGATTCATTAAAGTGCAGAAAAATGATTAGATGTGAAACATGATACCATTTTTCATTTCAGGAAGGAATTAAGGGAAGTTAGGAAAAAATTGGGGAGGAAGGAACTTAGGGATTACACATATCTAGGCACACAGGAATCATGGAATTCTGGAACTGAAAGGGATTCTAGATAACCATTAGAGGATCTAACACTTTGCACATCTAGATTGATTCCAGTGCTGTTTCCAAATGAACAGAATTTAGTACATGGCAAAGTAATAGTATTTCTTCTCCCTCTCCTGCTTTCTAAGGAGGTTCATTCGTTAGGTACTGTACAGGTCTCTTGAGTCACACAAATTTGTGGTTTCCCAGTACATATAAAAGTACTTAAGAGACCTATCTAAAATATATTCCCATGGCATAGAGCCCAAGGACAATTTTCTAAGCAAGGTACTGTACCGTCTGTGTGTGTGTGTGTGTATGTGTGTGTGTGTGTCTCAGTCAGACAGGGTCTCACTCTGTTGCCCAGGCTGAAGGGCAGTGGCACAATCCCAGTTCACTGCAGCCTTGATTTCCTGGGCTCAAGCAATCCTCCCACCTTAGCCTCCCAGGTAGCTGGGATTACAGGTGTGCTCCGCCATGCCCATTTATTTTTAATTTTTTTTTTATAGAGGTGGGGTCCCAGTATGTTGCCCAGGCTGGTCTTGAACTCCTGGGCTCAGGCAATCCTCCCTCTTTGGCCTACCAAAGTGCTGGGATTACAGGCATGAGACACTATACCTCGCCCTTTGTTCTGATTTTTAGAACCATGTTAATGTTGCACATGGTGAAATCCATCAATCAACAAGGACATGAGAGACCTCAAATGGAATACAAACAGAAACGCATGAACTTAATTATATTTCAAAAATAATAACATAATCACACTGAAGGTGGGAGAGGAGTTTGGGCAAGAACTAATCTAAGTAACTTTGGTACATAGTATTTTGATTACATACTCCAAGTCTAAGGCTAAAGAATAAAAGAGCTATAAATAAATATTGTACTCTGGTTACTAAATTAGCAGTGGTAGGGGGTGAACAATTCTAAAACTCCTTTAAATGTATTCCAGAATTGAGCAAATAAGTAACACATTGTGGCTGAGAGCCAGTTTCTTGGTGTCAAATGAGGGACTACACATAAGAAGAAAGAATGAACTCTCAGGTATCAAAACTGAACATATCAGCATATAGCAGTTATTTTAATACAAAACAGATATAGAAATATACACATAAAACTGGGTGCAGTGGCTTACACCTGTAATTCTAGCACTTGGGGAGACCAACACAGGCAGATTGCTTGAGCTCAGCCTGGGCCACATGGCAAAACCCCATCTCTACAAAACAATACAAAAATTAGACAGGCGTGGTAGCGCACACCTGAAATGCCAGTTACTCAGGAGGCTGAGGTGGGAGGATCACATGAGCCCGGGAGGTGGAGGTTGCAGTGAGCCAAGATCATGTCACTGCACTCCAGGCTGAGTGACTGAGACTCTCAAAAAACAAAAAAATACTGTACACATAAACACCCACAAATACATCAACATACAGGCATACCTCAGAGATATTGCAGGTTTAATTCCAGACCACCACAATAAAGCAAATACCCCAAAAAAGTGAGTCACACAAATATTTTGGTTTCCCAGTACATATAAAAGTTATGTTTACACTATACTGCAGTCTATTAAGTATGCAACAGCATTATGTCTAAAAAAAAGTATAGACCTTAATTTAAAAATACTTGATAGCTAAAAAATGCTAACAGGTATCTGAGCCTTCAGCAAGTTATAATACTTTTGCTGGTGGAGGGTCTCACCTCAATGTTGATGTCTGCTGACTTACCAGGATGGTGGTTGCTGAAGGTTAAAGCGGCTGCAAGTTCTTTTTTTTTTTGGAGACAGGGTCTCACTCTGTCACCCAGACTGGAGTGCAGTGGCACAATCTCTGCCTGCTGCAACCTCTGCCTCACAGGCACAAGCAATATTCCCACCTCAGCCTCCAAGAAGCTGGTACTACAGATGCACACCACCAAGCTCGGCTAATTTTTGTTTTTGTAGACATGAGGTCTCACAAGGTTGCCCAGGCTAGTCTCAAACTTCTGGGCTCAAGTGATCCTCCTGCCTCAGCCTCCCCAAAGTGCTAGGATTACAGGTGTGAGCGACCACACCCAGCCAACAATTTCTTAAAGACTACAGTAAAGTTTGCCACAATGATTTGCTCTTTCACGAAAGACTTCTCTGCAGCATTCAATGCTATTTAATGATGTTTTGCCCACAGGAGAACTTATTTCAAAATTGGAGCCAATTCTCTTAAACCTTGCTTCTGGCTTTATCAACTAGTTGACATAATAGTCTAAATCCTTGGCGATCATTTCAATAATATTCATAGCATCTTCACCAGTATTAGATTCCATCTCAAGAAACCACTTTCTTTGTTCATCCTTAAGAAGCAACTCATCTAGACCAGGCGCAGTGGCTCACACCTGTAATACCAACACTTAGGGAGGCCGAGACAAGTTGGTCACTTGAGATCAGGAGTTCAAGACCAGCCTGGCCAACATGATAAACCCAGTCTCTACTAAAAATACAAAAATAAGCCTCAGCAGGTGCCTCTAATTCCAGCTACTAGGGAGAGTGAGGCTAGAGAATCGCTTGAACCCAGGAGGCAGAAGTTGCAGTGAGCCGAGATCATACCACTGCACTCCAGCCTGGGCAACAGAGATTCCATCTCAAGAAAAAAAAAGAAGCAACTCGTCAATTATTCAAGTTTAATCATGAGATTGCAGCAAGTCAGTCCCAACTTCAGGTTCCACTTCTAATTCTACTAATAGTTCTCTTGCTATTTCCACCACATCTGCAGTTACTCTCTCCACTGAGGTCATGAACCCCTCAAAGTCATCCATGAAGGTTAGATCGACTTTTTCCAAATCCCTGTTAATGCTGTCATGAATCATGAATGCTCTTAACAGCATCTACAACAAAGCCTTTCCAGAAGGCTTTCCATTTATTTGCCCAGATACATCAGAGGAATTACTATCTATAGCAGCTATGGCCTTACCAAATGTATTTTTTTTTAAATGAGACCTGAAAGTCAAAACGACTTCCTGATGCTTGAGCTGCAGAATGGATGCTGTGTTAGCAGGCATGAAAACAACATTATTCTCCCTATATATCTCCATCAGAGCTCTTGGGTGACCAGGTGCCTCATCAATGAGCAGAAATTAATATTTTTAAATCTTTTTTTCTGAGCAGTAGTTCTCAACAGAATGCTTAAAATATTCAGTAAACCATGCTGTAAACAGATATGCTCTAATGCAGGCTTTGGTATTTCATTTCTAGAACATAGGCAGAGTCAATTTAGCAAAATTCTAAAGGGCTCATTTACCATTTTCAGAATGGTAAATGAGCACTGGCCAGAACTTAAAGTTGCCAGCTGCATTATCTCAACAAAAAAGTTAGCCAGTTCTGGCCAGGTGCGGTGGCTCATGCCTGTAATCCCAACACTTTGGGAGGCCAAGGAGGGCGGATCACTTGAAATCAGGAATTCAAGACCAGCCTGGCCGATATGGTAAAACCCTATCTCTACTAAAATACAAAAATTAGCAGGGCATGGTGGTGTGCACCTGTAATCCCAGCTACTCAGAAGGTTGAGGCAGAAGAATCGCTTGAACCTGAGAGGCAGAGGTTGCCATGAACTGAGATCACACCACTGTACTCCAGCCCAAGCAACAGAGCGAGACTCCATCTCAAAAAAAAAAAAAGTTAGCCTGTTCTTTGAGGTTCTGAAGCCAGGCATTGGCTTCTCTCTAGCTATGAAAGTCCCACAGGGCAGTTTCTTACAATATAAAGCTGTTTCATCTATCTTAAAAATCTATTGTGTAGCATCACCACCTTCATCAATGACCTCAGCTAGATCTTCTGCATCAGCACTTGCTGTTCCACCTTGCACTTTTACGTTATGGAGAGGCTTCTTTCCTTAAACCACACAAATCAACCTCTGCTAGTTTCCATCTTTTCTTCTGCAACTTCCTCACCCTTTCCCACCGTTGTCTCTATATTTTCTAACTCAAAAGGCCTAAAAGAAGTAATATCCTAGAACCAATGAGCATACCTAGCATATCAGGTCCTGTTTTCCAAAAACCATTCTCCAATAAAAGGAAGAAGTGCTCCTTAAAGCTCAAATCCAAGAGCTGGGCAGAAAAAGCACAAGGTAAGTCAGAACATCCTGTGGTGCCAGAAAGTAAACCCGGAAGGAAGGATGGGGCCATATCACAGGGACACTGGAATAAGGCTAAAGAAAGATCCTCTCTCTGAACCATCTGGGATAATGTGCTGAACAAAACAAATAATGATGAGTGATATTTACAACTCATTGAATTAAACAGAAATCTGTGAGTCCATATTGAAAGAAAGGAAGAGAGAGAAAAAAAAGCTCTTCCTTGTGGAAGAATTACTAATAGAGGAACCATAGAACTAGAAAACCATTTGGCAAACCTCAGTTGTTTAAGGCCAAACTCAACAATGCTAAAATTGGTCAGTGAAAATAAGATGAAAAATAGCATATGTGAATAGTCTCGAAGTATCTCTCCACAAGATATTGTACTTATTAACTACAAAGAAAAAATGGTAACTTTATAGTGAAAAAAACCTGGCAGTTCCACCACCTCAGCCAAGTGATCAAAGTAACCTTACCAATAATGGAACAAATTGACATCATTTGCCTCTCAATATGTGTGTACACAACATCAGTTCTGTGAAGTTCTTGTCAAAAGCACAAAACCTGAATCTAATCGTGAGAAAACATCAGCAAAAATCAAATTGAGGAACAGTCTACAAAATAACCAGCCAGTCCGGGACGGTGGCTCATGCCTGTAATCCCAGCACTTTGGGAGGCCGAGGCGGGTGGATCACAAGGTCAGGAGTTTGAGATCAGCCTGACCAACATGGAGAAACCCCATCTCTACCAAAAATACAAGAGTAGCTGGGCATGGTGGCGCATGTCTGTAATCCCAGCTACTTGGGAGGCTGAGGCAGGAGAATCGCTTAAACCTGGGAGGTGGCCGTTGCTCTGAGCCAAGATCACACCATTGCCCTCCAGCCTGGGCAAAAAAAGCAAAACTCCACCCAATAAATAAATAAATAAATAAAGTATGCTTCAAAAATGTCAGAGGCATGAAGGCAAAGAGAGACATAAGGAACGACCTGGAGCAGTGGCTCACGCCTGTAATCACAGCACTTTGGGAA
Organism: Plecturocebus donacophilus; assembly: GCA_004027715.1. Classification (NCBI taxonomy): domain Eukaryota; kingdom Metazoa; phylum Chordata; class Mammalia; order Primates; family Pitheciidae; genus Plecturocebus; species Plecturocebus donacophilus. The sequence goes on along the minus strand of PVKP010004481.1, from coordinate 25,803 downwards.
ACAGAGGCAGGTGGATCTTGAGTTAGGAGATCAAGACCATCCAGGCCAACATGGTGAAACCCGTCTCTACTAAAAATACAAAAAAATTAGCTGGGCATGGTGGTGCACACCTGTAGTCCCAGGTACCCGGGAGGCTGAGGCAGGAGATCCTTGAACCCAGGAGGCGGAGATTGCAGTGAGCCGAGATCGCGCCACTGCACTACAACCTGGGCGACAGTGCAAGACTCCATCTCAAAAAAAGAAAAAAAAAGAAAGCCGTAAGGAGCTGCTGCAGCTGTTGGACCTTAAGCCGGGTGCCATGTGAAGGAGGTTCCGCACAGGTGCACTGACTCTGACCGAAGGCAGAGCCTACCTCCTAATGTTTCACAACCAAGCAGCATTAGAATTCACATTTTATTGCGAAGCCTTCACAGACAACCAAGCATGCAATCAATATTCAACACAGAGGCAGAAGACAGGGGAACAAAGCACAACTCTGGTTAGGGAGACCAACACACCAACAGATGAGATGAATAGTCCCGAAGTCCACAGGATGCCCTGGGTGGGGATGGGGTGAGGTTGTGGGGGTGATGGCTGCTTCTCTCTAGGTGGCAGCAGATGCCAAAATCGGGAGAAAGCTTCGAGCTTTCCTGGGCACAGTCTCTAAAAGCGTCTTGAATACGGCCGGGTCCTGGCATAAGACTCTCCCAAATGGGTCTATTCTCATTATCTCAGCCAACTTTCAGTTTATGTGGGTTCGTTTTATCAGGTTTTGTCACCGCAGTCCATTATGTATATCGCTGGGGTGGTAAGGGGGGAACGACTTTCCTGTGAGCTCAGTGCCTCTTGATATGAGTGACTCCATTATGAGACATAAGAATCACATCATGATGATATATCACCAGATTAGAGGATACTAATGAGACAGGGCAAATAATGTAACATGTGACCAAGGACTGAATTCTGAGCCAGAAAAAAAGGTCCATTAGTGGGACAGTTGGCAAAATCTAAATAAAGTCAGTAAATTAGCCAATAGTATTGAACTGATTTTAATTTCCTCAAAACCAAATCATATTTTGAATAGTTTAAATATGGGCCCCACATGGTGGCTCATGACTACAGTCCCAGCTACTCAGGAGTATGAGGCAGGATTGCTTGTGCCCAGGACTTTGATGTTGCAGCGAGCTATGACTGCACCACTGCACTCCAGCTGGGCCACAAAGCAAGACCCTGTCTTTAAAAAAAAAAATAAGTTTAAATGGTTCATCAAATCAATAATATTGAATTGATATTAACTGATGATTATTTTGATAATCGTACTGCAGTTATGCAAGAGAATGTCCTTATGTTTAGGAAGTGTTTAGAGGTAAAATAGCTTCATATCAAACCCTATAAGAAAAGGTAGGTGGGTGGGTAGATGGGTGTGGGTGTGTAAAGAGAGAAAGAATGATTTATAAAAGTAGGATGGTCAAATATTAACATTTGAAATATTACGGAATCTGGGTGAAGGACATACAGAAATCCTTTAATATTTTTACTTTTTTGTATGCCTAAATTCACTTATTTTGTATATTGAAGATAATTTCAACGTAAAAGTTAAAAAAGGACCAAAAAGTTTAAGCTCCTCTTGTTCTCTCTCCTTGTTCCAACTACGTTTTTTTTCTTTTCTTTTCTTTTCTTTTTTTGAGACAGTCTCGCTCTGTTGCCCAGGCTGGAGTGCAATGGCACAATCTTGGCTCATTGCAACCTCCTCTCCCCCGGGTTCAAGCAATTCTCCTGCCTCACGTTCCCAAGTAGCTAGGATTACAGGTGTCTGCCACCATGGCAGGCTAATTTTTAGTAGAGACAGGGTTTCACCATGCTGGCCAGGCTGGTCTCAAGCTCCCTACCTCAGGCGATCCGCCCACCTCAGCCTCCCAAAGTTCTAGCTTACAGGCATGAGCCACTGTGCCCAGCCTCTCCAACTACTTCTTTTGTTCTTTGTCTACCCATTAGATTGCAAGCATCATGAAAGCAGAGATTTGTTTTGTTCTCCTCTAGTACAAGCAGCATCAAGTACCACACTTTACATTTTGAGGCACTAAATATTTTGATATTTAATCTTGGACCATATTACAATTTCTACTCACATATCTTTTCATTGATATCATTTTAGTACATTCTGCTGGTGAATGTGTACATAAAATGTGGTACATTATCTATACAATGGTTTAGTTGGCAATAAAAATAAGTATTGATACATCCTACAACATGGATGAACCTTGAAAACATTAAGTGAAAAAAAAAGCCAGTCAAAAAGGACCACATGTTGTATGATTACATGTATATGACATGTCCAGAATAGGTGATCTACGCAGGCAGAAAATAGATTAGTAGTTGCTTACGGCTAGGGGTGATGGGCAGACTAGGGAACAATGGCTAAAAGTCACAGAGGCTTCTTTTGAGGGTAATGTAAATATTCTAAAATCATGTCAGGTGACAAATAATTTGGCCAAAAAAATGTTTAAGTTAAAATTTTAATTGATTGTGTTGATGATGGCCCAGCTATAAACATACTAAAAGCTATTAAATTATACACTTTAAATGAATGAATTTCAAGGTATGTAAATTATATCTCAATAAAGCTGTTTTTAAAAACTAACAAAAAAGCTCTGCTAAAATTTTTAACAGAAATTCTCTATATCTATACAATGGTTTATTATTTGGCAATAAAAAGAAATAAGTATTGACACTTCTACAACATGGATGAATCTTGAGAACATTATGTTAATATATAATGCTTGATATATGCAGCATCTGTGTCTATGTCAAGTCCTTTATGTCGTAAAGTACTATACATTTGCAGCCACAGGTATGGCATTGAAAACCATTTCATTACAGAATTTCCTAATCTTCTATTAAAACTAAACTCAATTGACAACCTTATATATGTCTAATAAAGATTCTCAAACAATAACTACTTTATGATATAGAAATTACCAGCAATTTTATCCCAATGCTGAGCTTTTTTTAGATTAAGAGTGGCTTAGTGAGAGAAAATGCTCAAGACCCGTCAATCCTGGCTCTTTCTCTGCTCTGCTCTCAAGGGTCATTCTGGGGTCATCTCTCTCCTAGAAGCCTTCCCTGCCCCTCAGATTAGGCTAAGTGCTCTCCTTTGGGCTTCTATGTCACCCTGACACACTCTCTACCCTGGCATTTCCTGAAGCAAACTAGTTTTCCCCTCCATTAAATGATGAACATGTATAAATCATCTTTGTATTCTTAGCACCTAGCACAGTATCAGCGTTCAAAATGGGCTCAACAAAATTTGTGAAGTTAAACCTACAGTGTGAATTTGAACCTGTCTGACTCACATAAGTCTCAGTTTTCTACTTATCAAAGAGTAATGCCACCCAGTCTTAACTAACTCATAGAGAAGTGAGAAACAAACTAGAAAATATATGGAAAGACACTTTGAAAAAATGATCCATTATACATACACAGTGTTTCATTATAAGGTATCCTATATAAAATATTAGTTATTATTTTATGGGTCCTCCCATGTAGCTTAATTTTGTTACAGAACCGCTGGTACTTCTGGATCGAAGAAGGCTTGAGAAGAATGCCCTAAAGAACAGGTATGTCTAAATTAGCTGTTTATCATTACATACCTTTTTGTTAACTATTACATGCAAAATAGCATTTTTAAAAATTCAATAGCAATTAGTAGAGTAGCAAAGAATATAACTCCTATACAGGTTATTTTTACAGCCCACTTTCCTGTCTCTGTTCTGAAATGACTCAGTATTGCAGGCTAAAATTCTATATTAAAAAAAAAAAGAAATTCATGACCTGAATGTTGCCACCACACCTCATAAATACAGCACCTTCTGCTGCTAGAGCCTTTTATGCATTTAAGAACCCTATGTGTTCTTGACAGAAACCATACTCAATCTGCTGAATTTAGAACATGCTGACCTTAAGCAAATCAATGCCCTTAGCATGTACTTCTGGCTTGCATCACCACAAGAGCTAGACAGGCTCACCATCTATAGTAGTCAACAATTTCTGGCCACTGTCCTCTGTCTATTTTAAGATATCCCTACTACACTTCTGTATTGCACAAAGAAATAGAATAACACATAAACCTGTGTTTAAACACAAATCGTTTACATTGGAAATCAGGATATGTGCCTTCCTACTACGCTTTGCTCAAAAATATTTAATTTGGTTAGTTTCCATTTCCTGCTTTCATTTATGAAATAAAAAATATTTTGACAAAGGTTTAAAAATCAAGTATAAGACACTTTAGCTTACTGCCTAATCAGATTTGTAAGTAACCTAGTCATAAACTAGGCCAGAATTGGCAGGGTCCCAAAGTACAAACAAATACTGAAAGAGTAATGGCTATTTTCCATTTTCATGCAAAATTACACTAGATATTAAAATAGTACTTGATTAAGAACTATAATATATTTTTACCAATATACCTTAATATTTACTAACTCTTCTAACTCCTGGATCTAAATGACATAAAGTATATTTTTAATTTTTTATCCAGGCAACACTGACCAAAATGCCTGCACTAGTCTTTGTTTACAAATAAGTCTCTTATTTTTCACTCTAAATACAGAGCCTGTAATTTAGCATAGCAATTGTATAGCTTCTGAACATCGGGTATATTATTCACCTTAAATTTATATATAAACACAAATTAGAAACTACTAATTGTATTTAGCAATTATTCATAGATTCTTTTTTCATTCCTAATACAAAGGCTAATATTTGTGCAAAGGCCTAATGCTAGAAACCAGTATCATAAAATATTTAGCATTTTAGATTGCTTTTTAAAGGAGTTTCTTTATTCCCTTGAAAGATTTAGCAAACCAATAGACATTCTCAGGTATGAAAATATAAGACTTTTCTTTTTTACTCTAGTGGAAAAGATTTCAAATAAAGAAAATGAGGTAATTCTGATATGCAGAATAATGCAGGACCCAAATGAAGTGAAGTAATTTACTAGCAAGGGAACTAAATATAGGGCCCAAGCAGCTGAAGCCTGAGAGTTTATATAATATGCTAGCTCACTACTAAAAGCTCTCAAGATAGAATTCATAGAGCACGAAGGGGAAAAAAAAAAAAAAAAAAAAAAAAAAAACACTATTCTTCTCATATTGTTAAATAAGATTTACAATTTTTTTCCAGAAAAAAATTAAAAGCTAATCTCGCATATTGAAAAAAAGCTTTTGGGGAACACAGATAAAGTAAATCTAATTATCTGATACTAAGCAAGACCTACTACCCTGCAACAGCAAAATTAAAATTTTAAATAATCTAAAAAGTTTTAATGGTATCTAGCACTCTATTACTAAAACTCACACAATCAAGAATAAACTAAGATATAGAGCCAAAACATTGAAAGTCAGTATATCAAAGATATATTACAATCTGGTGTTTACTGCAGCACTATTCACAATAGCCAAGATTTGGAATGAACCTAAGTGTCTATCAACAAATGAATAGATAAAGAAAATGTGGTACAGGTCAGGTGAGGTGGCTCAGGCCTGTAATCCCAGCACTTTGGGAGGCCAAGGAGGGTAGATCACTAGTAGATCAGGAGTTTGAGACCAGACTGACCAACGTGGTGAAACCTCATCTCTCCTAAAAATACAAAAATTAGCCAGGCGTGGTGGTGTGTGCCTGTAATTCCAGCTACTCAGGAGGTTGAGGCAGGAGAATTGCTTGAACCCAGGAGGTGGAGGTTGCAGTGAGCCAAGATTGCACCACTTCACTCCAGCCTGGGTGACAGAGCGAGACTCTGTCTCAAAAAAAGAAAAGAAAATACGGTACATATACACAATGGAGAAAAAGAATGAGATCCTGTCAATTGTAACAACATGGATAGAACTGGAGGGCATCATGTTACGTGAAATAAGCCAAGCACAGAAAGACAAAACTTCACAATATTCTAACTCATACGTGGCAGCTAAAAATTAAAACAATTGAACTCATGGAGATAGAGAGTAGAATGATGGTTACCGGAGTCTGGGAAGGGTAGTAGATGGGGGCAGGGAGTGGAGATGGTTAATGGGTACAAATATATAGTTAGAACGAATAATATCTAGTATTTGATAGCACAACAGGGTGACCACAGTCAACAATTTATTGCTCATTTAAAAATGACTAAAGGAGTCTAATTGGAATGTTTGTAACACAAAGAAATGACAAATGCTTGAAAAAAAAGAATATTCCATTTACCCTGATATGATTATTATGCATTGTATGCCTATATCAAAACCTCGTATACCCTATAAATATATGTACCTATTATGGATCCATAAAAATAAAACTAATGTTTTAAAAACAAATATACTAAAGGTATTTCAGGCTGTATTTCTAATTTCTAATACATCCTTTTTTTGTTTTTTGCAAGAGGGTTTCACTCTATCACTCAGGCTAGAGTGCAGTGGCATTATCATAGCTCACTGTAGACTCTAACACCTGGACTCAAGGGATCCTCCTAACTCAACCTCTTGAGTAGCTAAGACTAAAGGCACTTACCACCATTCCTGGCTCATCATTTTTTTATTTCGGTAGAAGCAGGGTCTCACTCTGTGGCCCAGGCTAGTCTTAAACTCCTGGCCTAAAGCAATCCTCCCACTTCCCAAATTGCTGAAACTACAGGTGTGAGCCACCAAGCCTGACTCTAATACATATTTTAATAAACTCTACTATCACTTAGTCACATAAATGTGCAATTCCTTCTGATAACCTACTGGTAGGGCATATATTTAGAGTTGATTCGTATAGGAGCTAATTAATTTCTCCTTTATTTTGTATTGGGCACTACAGCATACACTTGCAAGAAGGGTAATCAGGTACAGTGCAAAGGCAGATGCAGTAACAGAAAATACTCCTTGGTGGGTCTAAATTTATATCCCCATAATCTAACCATTTCTAACAATAAACTGCATGTTTTTGTCTATTAACTTATGAATGACTAATATTGACAGATCCTATATTTGCCTGTATTTCATGGCAGGTCCATCATATTGGACCTTGTAGGGCTGTGGCATATACCAAGATTATAAATTCATTCAGGCTTATATGAAAATAATTTATGCTCAAAGTTATTAAACTGTGAATTCGAAGCCATTTTACACTCCAGAATGAGTTTTTGGTATTCTGAATCTTGGTAATCATTAGTTAGCCCCTCACACGATCTATTGTACTTCAGGCTAGTGTTATATTAGTCACGACATTGTAGCACTTTATCAATAGTTACATGGGCATTATTTTCTTTTTTAACTTCCCCCCAGCATCAAGCATACCCATAGTATATATGTGGATAGAACATAATAAAACTGGTTATGGTCAGGTGACCTAAAGATTCATGGGAACCAAAAAAGTATATTTGAATCTTAAAATCATTATTCAGAATAACTTTCTGAATTCTTACACAGGTTGAGTATCCCAAATCCAAAAATCTGAAACATTTTGGGCAATAAGATGACACCCAAAGGAAACGAACTATCAGATTTGTGGTGCTTTAACTAGTTGGCAGTGCAAATGTTCCAAAATCCAAAATATCTGAAATCCAAAATACTTCTGGTCCCAAGAGTTTCAGATAAGGGCTACTCAAACCTGTATATAATTTTTCTAAATGTTCAGTCACATGTGATTATGTCTTTAATAAACTATTTCTCTCAAGTACTGAAATGCTCAAAGATATATACAAAAATTAGGGTAAATAAATACTTTCCAATATTTAAAGACTTCTGTTTGATCATTATTAATCATCTATTATTCCTTCAAGTCTTCCATTTAAAATAAAAATAACCAGATGTCTTTAGCATGGAACTTTGCAGTGGAGATTTCTATTCTGCTTGGGGAAATGTTATGCCTTGATTTTTAAAATCTCTTTAAAACAAAGCTAAATTGGTCTTCTCTTGATTTCCTTATTTAACTGAAGCAGTCTCTTATACCACAAACACACAATTATTTCATTTAGAAGAAATTTAACATTCATTAATAACCAAAAAGTATGCAGTTGTCACCTACCTGTAGTACCGAGATTGTAGATAAGTTGAACAAACAGTCTTTGATACATGACTGGCCGACCCAAAGTCTATTACTTTAACCCTGTATGGCTGCCGAACAGGATCCACCAACATAATATTCTCTGGCTTGAGATCAGCATGAATTAAACCAAGACTTTTCAATTTTTTCAGTGCAGTGGCCACTTGTTGAAGAATGGGCCGAATCACTTTTAGTGGCAGGGGACTAAATTTATTTTGTTTCAGAAAGTCATACAAGTTTTGTTCCAGCATCTCAAACACTAAACAAGTATGGTTACGGTGCTGAAAGCATTCATAAGCTCGTACAAAGTTATATTCATCAGCATTTTCAGTACTAAGCCTTGCTAATATGCTCACTTCTATTTGACCTTGACGTGCATAAGAAGGATGATTCTTCAAAATTTTGATTGCTACGATTTCATTTGTCCCTCTTTTCCAGCATTTAACTACCTGGCCAAACGTGCCTCGACCAAGAAAATCAAGGACTTCATAAGTATTTTTCATGGAGCATAAGACTTCATGTTGTACTAACTGATAGTCACCTTCTCCAGTGGTACAATTCTGTTTTGATCCTGTGGTAGTTGTCACAACTGTCACTGGATTTCCCATGTTGGTTTGCAACATTGCAGGAAGTATGGACAATTCATCGACAATCTGCATTGCGCTGCTATTATCCAACTCCTCACTCTTGCGCTTCAATCCACATCGCTGGGGGCCTTCTAGGAAATGCAACCTGTTTCGCCACGCCCCAATCTGAGGTGCCTGCACTTGAGCTTGCTGCGTCTGAGCTGCTATGACCTTTGTAGCACCTGCAGTGTTTTTCAACACAACAGCACTTGTCTGCAATGAAAAGTTGTGTCCTCGAGGTCTATTAAATGGTATCTTTGTCTGAAAAGCACTACCCTTTGTGGGAGGATAAGAATTTCCAAAGTCTCTACCATTCACATAGGTCCGTGGATAGTTTCTTTCCTGGAAAACGCAACTGCTTGGCTCTACTTTGAGTTTCTTCACACTACAAAAGGCACTTGACTGAGTTTGATAAACATATGGTGGGTAGACCAAGACTTGTGAGGCCATACCTGCCAAAAAAAAGGGGGGAGTGGGGAGAAGAAATATTAATGTCAACAAATTTTTTATTTTTATTTTAAATCTCAGGAAGAAAATTCTTAATGGTCAAATTCACAATTTGTAAAAATGTAATTAATTTTCACTAAGATTTTTTTTCCCCCTTGGAGAAGATAACTATCTTTAATATATCCATTTTAGTTAATTGGTGTTTCAGCTATTCTGAGTATTGCATTAAAAGGCTGAGAATAAAGAATCAAGTGTATTTAATTACTTTACTAATATTTACTGAGAAGCTGAAATGGCCAATATGCCCTAGAAACGATGCCAACCATTTTCCCTCAAAAGTAAAGTACAGATCCCTGTAATCCCAGCACTTTGAGAGGCTGAGGCAGTTGGATCGCTTGAGGTCAGGAGTTTGAAATTAGCCTGTCCAACATGGTAAAGAAACCCCAACTCTAATAATAATACAAAAATTAGCCAGGCGTAGTGGTGCATGCCTGTGGTCCCAGCTACTTGGGAGGCTGAGGCAGGAGAATCGCTTGAACCCAGAAGGCAGAGGTTGCAGTGAGCCGAGATTGCGCCACTGCACTTCACCTTGTGAGACAGAGCAAGACTCTGTCTCAAAAAAAAAAAAAGTACAGATCCTTCAACTGTACACATTTGACAAAACATTCTAGTACCAAATTAAAACTTATAAACCAATGACAAGCAAAGAAAATATACATTACATAAACATAGTTTATAACCATATTTCTTAAAACTAAAGCCCAAGAATTGCCTCAGGAAGAAAAAATAACCTGTGTCTGCTTTAACAATATGTACATATAGAGAGAGAGGGAGAGAGGCAGGGCTTTTTTTTTTTTTTTTTTTTTGAGACAGAGTTTAGATATTGCCACACAGGCTGGAGTGCAATGGTGCAATCTCAGCTCACTGTAACCTTGGTCTCCTGGGTTCAAGTGATTCTTCCGCCTCAGCCTCCCGAGTAGCTGTGATTACAGGCACCCGCCACCACGTCCAGCTAATTTTTGTATTTTTAGTAGAGAGGGAGTAGATCACCTGACCCAAAGTGCTGGGATTATAGGCGTGAGCCACCGCACCCGGTCTTTTGGCAGGTGTTTAAAATAAAATTACGGTGCCCATTTCATGAATAGCTGATCCTACATTCTATGTACTAAATGTTATCCTTTGATCTTAAAAGGCATTATATTACAAAGACAAGTTAATGACTTTCTACCCAGTTATATTTATGTTCCCATTCTTCTGAATTTGTACTTTATTATATGGATATTCCTTTAAACTTCCTCCAAATATAGTCCTTAGTTCACTCATATTTTTAAAATTGATTTAAAATCATTCTAAGGTTCTCAAGGACTGAATGACCTTCTATTTATTTTATGCCTGCATCCAAAAAGCATGTGAAGTTACTGAGGGTGAAACAGCCAACATTCTTAACACACAACGATTAAGTATATAATGATTTTATAAACATTATTTGATTCAGATATGACATAGATACGAAAGAGGATCCAGTTTTATGCTGGCATACTTAATGTTCTATCCTATGACCTGATTTTACCAATTCAGAATTTATAAAATATAAAATAGCAACTGCTGAGCTGTCTATAGGAACTCAAAACATAAACACATACAAGAATGAATCCTCAGGACCACAGCTAGAAAAACTAATAATTACACAGGTGTGTCTTCCATCTACGTGGTCTGCTACAACAATATATAAACATGTACATCAAAACCACCATTTAATAGAATCATCACTTTAAGTAATACTCCATGTTTTCTACTTGCACAGAATTATCTTGGAGTTTCCCTAATGATAAAATCCTAATACAAATGATTAAGTGTAAAAATAAGCTGAGAAGTCAGATATAGGAACTTTGCATTATGTTCTCTTAATGTTTTTCTACACATCTACCCTTTCTTCTTTTTTTTTTGTTTTGAGACAGGATCTTGCTCTGTCACCAGGCTGGAGTGCAGTGGTACAATCTCAGCTCACTGCAACTTCTGCCTCCCAGATTCAAGCAATTCTCCTGCCTCAACCTCCCTAGTAGTTGGAACTATAGGTGTGCACCATCATGCCTGACTAATTTTTTGTATTTTACTAGAGACAGGGTTTCACCATGTTGGCCAGGATGGTCTCAATCTCTTGACCTTGGGATCCGCCCACCTCGGCCTCCAAAAGTGCTGGGATTATAGGTGTGAGCCACGGCACCCTGCCTCCTTTCTTCTTTTAACAAGGTCTTGCCTAGGCTGCAGTGCAGTGGTACAATCATAGCTCACTGTGGCCTCCAACTCCTGGCCTCAAGTGATCCTCCCATTTCGGGCTCCAAAATGCTGGGATTACATGCATGAGCCACTGCACCCTGACTCACATCTACTACTGAACATTATTAAAACTCTCTTAGATTTCAATCAAAGTAAAGTATTATCTTCCTGCTGAAGCCTCTCCAGAAACAAACTCACCCTCCAGACAGAGGTAAGCATTCAATGCTCTCCCAGTAGTCCCTAAATTCTTCTCATTTTGCGATTACAACATTTCATTATATTGTAATTGTCAGTGTAAACATCTGTCTGTCACACTAGATCTAAAGCAAAGTGCCAAGGATATAGAGTTGGTATTCAATAAATGTTGGTCTGTTGAAATAGCTTCATTTTCTACAATTTAAAAATCTGTATTATATTAACTGTGTAGTCTCATACTCCTTTAACAAATCACAAACATCAGTTCTTTAACTCAGAATCAACAGATTACCATCACAATCTGTAATGTCCATAATATTAAAAATAAGAGCAACCACCTACTGAGCACTTACTATTTAACAGTTTAACACTTTATTTACAATATTTTATCTAATCATAGCAGTATCTTTCCAATTTGCTTTTAAGAAAACTAAAGTTGGCCAGGCACAGTGGCTCACGTCTGTAATCCCAGCATTTTGGGAGGCCAAAGAGGAAGGATCAGTTGAGGTAAGGAGTTCGAGACCAGCCTGGCCAACATGGTGAAACCCCTATCTCTACTAAAAACACAAAAATTAGCCAGGCATGATGGTACGCATCTGTAATCCTAGTTACTGGAGAAGCTGAGGCAGGAAAATCGCTTGAACCTAGGAGGTAGGGGTTACAGTGAGCCAAGATCGCACCACTGCACTCCAGCCTGGGCAACAGAGCAAGACTCCATCTCAAAAAAAAAAAAAGAAAACTAAAGTTTACTAAGACTGCGTAACTGGCCCACAGTCACATAGCTAAGGTATGGTTAAAGAAACAAGTGAATGCACTGCCTTTCTGACAAAAGGCACAAATTTACACCTCCTTCAGCTTCCTAAAAATTTTCTTGTGCACAATCTACCACATTCCTAATTTGACTTGGCCCTAATAAATCAGCTATAAATCCTTACTAAACAAATTAAGACTTGATGTTCACTGTGTAGGAGAAAATCATAAATTGAAATTCTGGAGTTCCAAACTATCTCACTGGCATCTACTAATATCTATTCCATATCTTTAATCAGAAGAGATTTCAAAACTCTATCAATTGATCGTTCTTTAAATGAAGCAAAACCACACTGAAAACTCCTGCTAAATGTATCAAACTCATCCATTAATGCACTTTTGTGAGGCTTCCAATCTTATCCACAATAGTTTTTTTTTTAAGAAAGCAGGTCTCACTGTGTTGTCCAGGCTGGTCTTGAAAATCTCACACCTCAACCTCCCAAATAATCCCAAATAGATTACAGGTGTGAGCCCCAGGGAACCCTGCTCAATAATTTAACATTGCCATGATTCTCCTAATTTACAAACTACTTCTGTAACCTATACCCATAGACTCAAAAAAAAAAAAAAAAAAAAAAAGATTAAATTCACAGATAGTCAGACTTCTGCAGGATTACAGGCACCCGCCACAACGCCCAGCTAAAAAGTAGAGACAGGGTTTTGCCATGTTGACCAGGCTGGTCTCGAACTCCTGGCCTTAAGTAATCCACCTCAGCCTCCCAAAGTGCTAGGATTACAGGTGTGAGCCACTGCACCCAGCCCAATTTTCTTTTCTTTTCTTTTCTTTTTTTTTGAGATGGAATCTTTGTTGCCCAAGCTAAAGTGCAATGGCACAAACATGGCTCACTGCAGCTTCAATCTCCTGACTCAAATGATCCTCCCACCTCAGTCTCCCAAGTAGCTGAGACCACATGTATGTGCCACCATGCTCAGCTAATTTTTAAATTTTGTAGAGACGGGGTCTTGCCATATTGCCCAGGCTGGTCTCCAACTCCTGGGCTGAAGCAATCCTCCTGGCTTGGCCTCCCAAAGTGGTGGAATTACAGACATGAGCCACTGAGCTCAGCCAACAGATAAATTTTAAAACAGCTATTATATACTTGTGGATTTAAAGGAAGGCATGAACATAAATAGGAGAGATATGAAAAATACAGAAGAACACTATACACTATGCATACACAGATGGTGGGAAAGCAAGCTGGCAATATTTAACAAAATTGCAAATGAACATATTCTCTGACCTAGAAATTTAGGCAACTCCAGATACTGTACAAGAACTTTCATTGCAGCACTGTGTAAAGCAACATAATATTGTAAATAACGTACATATCCATTAAAAAGGTACTAAACAGGCCTTGACACATAGACCAACCAGGGTCTTTAAAAAGAATGAAAACAATTTATTTGCCTTGTGGTTGATCTGATTCTGAAGATAATACTACTGCTACATGAAAAAAAGCACGATTTCAAAAAGTGTGTACTTTACAATAGATATTACTATGTATGTTTAATTAAAAAGAGAAGTTATATGCATAAATTTGCATATGCACTGAATATAGATACATAAAGAAATTGAAGGCTTCTTTGCCTTCGTGAAGAGTAACAATACCGGGAGCAATGAAAAGAATTACTTTTCACTGTACATTCTTTCTTACTACATACACGTATTACCTGTTCAAAGAGTTTTTAAATCATCTATGGAACCTATTAAAAACATGTATTTATATATATACTTAAAAATAAAAGAATCTGGGATTTGCTTTGAAATAATATAAAAGAGGAAAAAGTGGATGGGAATATGGATAAAATAAAACAATCTGTGAACTGTTACAGAAGCTTGATGATGGGTAGATTGGAGTTCATTATACTATCCTGTCTACTTTTGAATATGTTTATATTTTTTCCTTAATAAAAAGTTAAATAAGGGCCAAGCATGGCTGGTGGATCATTTGAGGTCAGGAGTTCAAGACCAGCCTGACCAACATAGTGAAACTCTGTCTCTACTAAAAATACAAAATTAGCAGGGTGTGGTGGCACAAGCCTGTAATCCCAGCTACTCGGGAGGATGAGGAAGGAGAATCACTTGAACCTGGGAGGCGGAGGTTGCAGTGAGCCAAGATCGTGCCACTGCACTCCAGCCTGGGTGACAGAGCGAGACTCCGTCTAAAAAAAAAAAAAGTTAAGTAAGTAAATTTACACATAAAACTCTAACCAGAAAGATTTTGATTCAGTAGGTCTGTGGTACGGTCCAGGCATCTGAAAGTGTACAAGCTCCCAGGGCCATGTAGAGTCACACTAAAATCTGAGAACCAATGACCTAGTCTGTACAAAAACCACAGGCAAATTCAAGTCCTATCAAATCAGGGCCCCCAAATCTGAAAAAACAGGATGAAATGCCAGGGAATCAGATCAATGCACACCATTCTAGGCTAATTCATGCCATGTTAAATCCATGTGAACTACTGATAATTGACATAGAGAAAATTTTTAAACTGCTGCAATTTCTGAATCCTGCCGTTCTTAGCTTTTCTTTCCCAACATGCCAAGCTGGAAGGCAATCAATCAACTCAAGGCCCCATCCAGGGCCAACTAAATGAAGCTTAGACAAAGTACCATTATCCTTCACCAGCCAATTCTCAACCACTGTGCTCTGCGAACCTATCTCAAAAGGGACTTTAGAAAATAAACACAGATAGGAATATCATGTAATTTATAGTTCATCAGAAGGGATAGGTGGTGGTGCTGGAGACAGGTATAAAAGACAAAAAGAAAAGACCTATAAATTACTTATTAACTCGACCACTGTGACTCCTTGGGATATCCAGGTATTAACTGTTTCCCTTCTCCCACCCTCCATCAGATATACTCCTGATTTGCTTATATCTGGTGTTTACGGATTTTACAAAGTACTGTAGTCCCAGGAGCTGCTGAAGCCCATAGAGTCCAAAATATTGTTTTAGTACTACTATTTCCTATTATTTTTAATTGCAATATATACTGTGTTGTCCTCTGCAGCTATATTATTCATGACCTTGGCATTTGTTCTTATCAACTAAGAAACGATGTTTTGAAATACTACCCCTTTGTGAGCTGGAGCTGCCCATAAAATATTACTCAGAGGATAGTGAAGACTCCTATTAGAGCAACCATTAAGTTTTCATTCCTTAGAATAATTTCAGGTACTTTAACCTCCTATGGGCTGAATGTCTGTGTCCCTGCTCTCACACACCCCCGCCACTCCCCCAGAATTTGTATGTTGAAACTTTATCCCCAAAGTGATGGTATTAAGAGGTGGGACCTTTGGGAGGTATAGCTCGCAAGGGCTCTATCCTTATGAATGGGATTAGTGTTCTTTTACATAAAAGAGGCCTGAGGCAGCTTGTTCCACCCCTTCCACCAATACCACAGAAGGACACAGTGAAAAGGTGCCATCTTTGAAGGAGGAGAAAGTGAACCCTCACCAGACACCAAATCTGCTGGCACCTTGAACTTAGCCTCCAGAGCTGTGAGCAATAAGATTATGCGTTTTTTTTGTTGTTGTTTTTTTCCTTCAGCTTCATAATCAGGTTATGCTCTTTATAAATTACTCAGTCTAAGGTATTTTATTATTGCAGCCCAAATGGACTAACATATAGGCCTTATTTTTCCAATCCTCTACCAAACTTTAAGTCATATCTGAACGACTCAATCCAAATTGTTCACATCTTTTTATAATGACCAATCCAGCAATGTAATCAATATTGACACCCACAGTCATGAGTCTGATCATTACTAACCATAGTGAGCTGTCTTCATCTTTTTTTTACTACACATAATATTAGGCCTTCTGAAAAGGGAGGGAAGGAACAGAAACAGAAATACCTTATCAAATTATATTCAATTTATTTGCCAATATGAAATTCCTGAATTATTTTTGACCAAACTTACTTATACACACCCCATATGCAATAGGGTTCTTCTTTTTTTTTGAGACAGAATCTCCCTCTGTTGCCTACGCTGGAGTGCAGTAGTGCAATCACAGTTCACTGCAACCTCCTCCTCTGCAGGTTCAAGTGATTCTCATACCTCAGACCCCCAAGGGAGCTGGGATTATAGGCACACACCACCATGTCCAGCTAATTTCTGTGTTTTCAGTAGAGATGGGGTTTCACAAGGTTGGTCTCGAATTCCTGGCCTCAAGCCATCCACCCACCTTAGCCTTCCAAAGTGTTAGGATTATAGGAGTGAGCCACCACGCCTGACCGGGTTCTTCTTTTAAATATACTTTGATAACACAAATAAATTTAATATTAGGCCAGGCATGGTGGTTCACACCTGTAATCTCAGCACTTTAGGAGGCTGAGGTAGGTGGATCACCTGAGGTTGGGAGTTCGAGACTAGCCTGACCAACATGGAGAAACCTCATCTCTACTAAAAATATAAAATTAGCCAGGCGTGGTGGCTCATGCCTGTAATTTCAGCTACTTGGGAGGCTGAGGCAGGAGAATCACTTGAACCCAGGAGGCGGAGGTTGCAGTGACCCAAGATCGCACCATTGTACTCCAGGCTGGGCAACAAGAACAAAACTCTGTCTCAAAAAATAGTAATAATAAATAAATAAATTTAATAAAAGGCAATATGCCTTGTACTCTCCTTACTCAACTTATTTCTTCTATTTGTTCAAATCTCCATTTTAAAACTCTTCCTTTTTAAAAATTGTGGTAAAAATAAATAAAATTTACTATCTTTTTTTTTTTTTTAAAGATGGGGTTTCACCATGTTGGTCAGGCTGGTCTTGAACTCCCGACCTCAGGTGATCCGCCCACCTTGGCCTCCAAAGTGCTTGGATTACAGGCGTGAGCCACCACGCTCAGCCAAAATTTACTATCTTAAATCACTTTAAGTGTACTGTTCAGTGGCATTAAGTACAGTGAGCATGCTAAAAAACAAAGAAATCAGCAACATCAAAAAACACAAACAAGTAAGCACATGGTGAAACCCTTGTCCCTATTAAAAATACAAAATTAGCCACACATGGTGGCACACACCTGTAAATCCAGTTACTCGGGAGGCTGAGGCAGGAGAATAGCTTGAACCTGGTAGACAGAGGTTGCAGTGAGCTGAGATCATGTCAAGGCACTCCAGCCTGGGCACACGTGTCCAGCCAGAAGATTAATTAAATCCAGTAGTAAACTCTTTTGTAAATTGTTTTCATTTGTAAATTCAAAACTTTGTGTACTACTTTTCAAATAAGTTAGTTTACCCAAAATACTGTCAATCCACTTTTTTCCTTAACATTACAAGCTACAAACTTATAACTACTTTATATCTTCTATGGACTGAACAGGTGACTATCTGCTTCACTTTGGTATGGTTACCCATCTCATGATATCCCGACCAAAAAGAGAGCACCTCACTGGAAAAGAAGAGAGGAAAGAAAAGGAAGGAAGAGAGGGAGGGGGAAAAATTGTTTCTAGTTAGTGATTCCCCAATCACTTGTAATCACAGAATGGCCACCTGTGAATTTATTATGAAAATTTTATAATTCTATATTTGTGTGTCCCTTATTATATTTAAATAGTTTCACACCCACATGCTCTAATTATTCTCCAGCTGAAATGCTAGAATTTCCTTCAAGAAGACAAATATAAAAGAAGAAGAAAAATCTTCACCAATTATAGATATTTTTATCTTTTCATTCCAAAGACGACTAAAGGAAAAGAAAAATCTATGTCTCTAAGTGTCTGTAACACTTGTGTATGCTGGGAACAGCCTACACAGAAGACTTACAATTTTTATTCCTCTTAGTTTAAAATGAATGTTACATCTTTAATCATCAATCTCTGTCAGCAAGCAAAGGTTTTCTTTAAACAAGCTGTAAAAAGCACACACTCTAAGAGGAAAAAAATGACAAATTTGATTTTATTAAAATTTAAAACTTTCATTCATCAAATGATACTGGAAATAAAGATAGCCACTAACCTAGAGAAGTTATTTGCAATACACATAACTGAGGAAAAGATCTAAAGAAGTCGTATTATGTTTAGTAAAACTCAGGAGACAAATGGACAGAAGATATAAACAGACAATTCACAGAAAGGAACTACAAGCAAAATCTTATTTCAAAAAATTATTAACCTTACTAGTAATAAGGAAAATGCAAATTAAAACCACAGTAAGATGCCATTTATAGCCATCAGACTGTCAAAAAGAAGTAAGACAATACCCAATGTTGAAGAAGAATAGGGCAACAGGACTGCTATACTAGGGTAAGAAGTACAATCACTTTAAAGGGCAAAGCTGAAGATGGACATATTCTATAATCCAGCAATTCTTCTTCTAAGTGTATACCCCAACTAGAGAAACTCTCACACATAAAAAATAAATAAGACAAAACAAAAAGAACAAAAAAAAAACAAAAAAGAAAAAAGAAAAAGAGAAACTCTCACAAATAAGCATAAAGAAACAGGTAAATTAGTGTTCACTGCATCAGTTTATGTAGTATCAAAATTTCAAAATAATCTAACTGTCAGAAAAGAACTGGATATTGTGGCTTAGTCATAAAATATAAAGCATCCAATAAAATTGTAGCTCATAGTACAATTATTATATATTTATGTACCACAAAAAAAGAAACAATACCAATTGTTAAGGCAAGACATCATCAATTTTAAGATGTATCCCAATTTAAAAGCTGTTAAAATGTTTGGGGAAAATGTGCTAGAACTGATGAACTACAACAAAATGAACAGAAACTACATACATCAACATACATAAATCTCAAAACAAGCATGTATCACTTATAAAGTTAATATATAACTATGCCATGTTTTATATTAAGTATGTGGTAAAGGTATAAAAACATGCATGGAAATGACAGACATCCCACGAAGAAAGAAGGAAGGGACCTCAAATATTACTTTTATTTTGCACACTGGATGACAGTTGCATAGGAAGTGATTCTTGTTTTTTTGGTGTCTTTGCTTGTTCGTTTGTTTGTTTTGAGATGGAGTCTCACTCTGTTGCCAGGCTGGAGTGCAGTTGCATGATCTCAGCTCACTGCAACCTCTGCCTCCCGGGTTCAAGAGATTCCCTTGCCTCAGCCTCCCGAGTAGCTGAGACTAAAGGCACATACCACGACCGGCTAATTTTATATTTTTAGTAGAGACAGGATTTCTCCATGTTGGTCAGGCAAGTCTTGAACACCCACCTCGGCCTCCCAAAGTGCTGGGATTACAGGCGTGAACCACCGCACCCAGCAGGAAGTGATTATATTACTCCCTATACTTTCAGAGCCTGAGTTTACATTAACTTTTAAATAAAGAAGGTAAAAAATCTATCCGAGAATAGAAATAACCTATTTTAGTAATTGTATATCTTAAAATTATAAAAATACAGCCCAGGCATGGTAATTCACACCTGTAATCCCAGCACTTTGGGAGACCAAGGAGGGTGGATCATTTGAGGTCAGGAGTTCGAGACCAGCCTGGCCAACATGATGAAACCCCATCTCTACTAAAAATACAAAAATTAGCTGGGTGTGGTGATGCATGCCTGTAATCCCAGCTACTCAAGAGGCTGAGGTATGGGAATCACCTGAACCTGGGAAGCAGGGGTTGCAGTGAGCCGAGATCATGCCAATGCACTCTAGCCTGGGCAACAGAGTGAGACTCTATCTCAAAATAAAATAACAAAAATACAATCATTTTAGACATATTTTATTAACATAACCAATCAGCCATACCTTATTTCATTCAGTTGGTAACCATACTGAGGTGAACCAAACTACCTACATCTTAGAAGTGAGCCTGACTTACTCCACCTTGGCTTCTCCCACTGCCATTCCTCCCTTGAGTGCATACCTGGGTCACACGGTGCTGAGTCATGTTGTGCTTAGAACCATAGAAACGTATAACCGTTATAACCATACCCTGCTTGACAAGCCCACTTGCTATTGTGAATATCCCCTTGATTGATTGTATGGAAAGTACCAAATACCCCTCTTGATAACCAGCAATCATGGGAACCATTTGTATACCTTCCTTAGTTAATTAACAATCATGGGAGCCTCCTGCCTCCTAGTTACCAGCCCCCTCCCCTAACTTACTTATTCTGCTTCTGTAAAACCCTGCTTTGCCCCCCTTACCCTGAGCAACATATAAAAGGAAATCAAACCCCTTCCTCGGGGCCGAGGGATTCTGAGCGTGAGCTGACTCTCATTCACCGGCAATCAAAGACTCACAATGTGGCACTTTCCTAACAACTCGCTCAGATACAACAATACCTATTTGGTAACCACACCAAAGTGAAGCAGACAAGTCATCTGTTCAGTCCATACAAGCCTAAAATATTTGCTATGTACCCCAAGAAACTAGATAGAATCTATCTCAGATACAAAAGGGATTGTAGGCTGGGCCCGGTGGCTAATCCCAGCACTTTGGGAGGTAGATTAGGGTGGATCACAAGGTCAGGAGTTTCAGACCAGCCTGATCAACATGGTGAAACCCTGTCTCTATTAAAAGTACAAAAAAATTAGCTGGGCATAGTGGCGCATGCCTATGATCCCAGCTACTCAGGAGGCTGAGGCAGGAGAATAGTTTGAACCTGGGAAGCAGAGGTTGCAGTGAGCTGAGATCACGCCACTGCACTTAAGCCAGGGCAACAGAGACTCCCTCTCAAAAAAAAAAAAAAAAAAAAGAATGAAAGTGATTGATATGAATGATGATAATGAATATGCCAAAAGTTATTCCCTAACATCATTTACCATATTAACACTTTATTTATTCATAGACACTGTCTCAAAAGAGAATTGAAAAAAAGGAAAGAAAACAAATCCAAACTGAGAAACAGTCTACAAAATAATGACCGTATTCTTCAAAATGTCAATGTCAAAACAACATAAAGTCTGAGAAAGTTTTCAGATCACAGATTAAAGAGATAGAACTACTGAATAGTCTTTATGCAATTAATAAGGGGTAAAGGGACATCATGCCTGCAACTTACTCTCAAAGGCTCAGATAAAAACATAATACAGGCCACGCACGGTGGTTCACGTCTGTAATTCCAGCACTTTGGGAGGCCGAGGCAGGCGGATCACGAGGTCAAGAGATCAAGACCATCCTGGCCAACGTGGTGAAATACCGTCTCTACTAAAAAATACAAAAATTAGCTGGGTGTGGTGTCACATGCCTGTAGTCCCAGCTACTCAGGAGAGTAGGAGAACTGAGGCAGGAGAACTGCTTGAACTCGGGAGGCAGAGGTTGCAGTGAGCCGAGATCACGCCACTGCACTCCAGCCTGGCGACAGAGCAAGACTCCGTCTCAAACAAACAACAAAAAAACACATAATACAGATATAGAGAAAAAAGGTAAAAGCAAATGAGGTAAAATGTTATCATTTAAAGGCTCTAGGTGAAAAATATACAGGAATTCTTTGTATTAATCTTTCAACTTTTCTATAGGTCTGAATTTTTGTCAAAGGATAAGTTAAACAGGAAACAAGAATGAGTGACAGGTATAAAACAATGTCTTTTTTGAACAAGACTCTTCTTCAAGGGTCACTAACTTGTGGATGAACAGCCAAATATGGTAGGCCCGGCCCAGAACACCTAAAGTCTAGAATTGCCAGGCATATGAAGAGTCCCTGGAATCATCTGCCTGCATTAATTTTTAAAGTAATCATAAGCAGTGAGGGCAAAATTTCTTCATTTAAAAGTATTACTTAATTCATAATAGTTTTTAAAAGCTGTTGGTTATTAAATAACTTATGCAATCAATAAAGACTAAAAGTAGAATTTCATTATGTGATCCAATAAATTCTGACAATTAAAAGGGCTTTTCATTCTTCAAAGGACAGAACCATAGTGCTAGTCTATGCAAGGCTCTATAAATAGAAATTACAAAATAGAACTATATGACATACAATATTAAGCCAGTAAAAAGGAGTTTCTAGTCAGTTTATTTCATTTCTCAGTTACTTTGTTTAAAGTGCATATTTATAAAAGACAAAATAAGACGCCATCTTAAAAAAAAAAAGCAGGAGACACTAGAAAATAACTTGTTAGTATGAACAGTAAATGAATTTAATTCTTCATTGGTTAACTATGTGCCAATATTTTAAATACCTCTGTTATTTTAACAGATTATTTTTACCAGTATTCAATCCAGGAAATAATACGAAACCATTTCATATAAGAAAGAAATATTTTCACATAAATGAACCACCATACATTTTAAAACTTCATAAACTAAACCTGCTGTCTGAGGTGCCTACAGAATATTTATTTTGAAAATACTAAAGTCTTGGGTATTTTCCAGTAGTATTGTGAACAAGGCATCTAGAGAATGTGTTGACTGTAACACAAATCAGCATGTTAAATAACAAGCTTCATCTGACTTAGCAAAACGTTTCAACATTTGGAACAGAAAATGACCTGCTGGACATTTCAAAGCTGCTAGAAATCACCCTACCAGCACAAATCTTTAACAAGTCTAGAAAAGAGTTAATTAATTCACAAAATTACAGAAGGATCACTCTTACTAAAGCAGACAATTCTCTAGATTTTTTTAGAACCTATATAAAATCAAAAACCAGGGCAGCGCGCAGTTGCTCATGCCTGTAATCCCAGCACTTTGGGAGGCTGAGGCAGGAGGATCATGAGGTCAGGAGATTGAGACCATCCTGGCTAACACGGTGAAACCTTGTCTCTACTACAAATACAAAAAATTAGCCAGGCATGGTGGCACGTGCCTGTAGTCTCAGCTACTCAGGAGGCTGAGGCAGGAGAACTGCTTGAACCCGGGAGGCGGAGGTTGCAGTGAGCTGAGATCGTGCCACTGCACCCCAGCCTGGTGACAGAGTGAGACTCCATCTTAAAAAAAAAAAAAAAAAAAAGGAAGTATGGACTTTTGGCCGGGCTTGGTGGCTCACGCCTGTAATCCCAGCATTCTGGGAGGCCAAGGCAAACAGATAACCTGAGGTCAGGAGTTCAAGACCAGCCTGGCCAATACAGTGAAACTCCATCTCTACTAAAAAAAAAATACCAAAAAAATTAGCTGGACGCAGTGGTGCATGCCTGTATTACCAGCTACTTGGGAGGCTGAAGCTGGAGAATCCCTTGAACCTAGGAAGCAGAAGTTGCAGTGAGCTGAGATAGTACCACTGCACTGCAGGCTAGGCAACACAGCAAGACTCCACCTCAAAAAAAAGAAAAGAAATCACTGCCAGTACAAATTTTTAACACGGCTAAAAAAGAGTAATTCAAAAATTACATAAGGATTACTCTTACTAAAGCAGATATTTCTCTAGATTTTTAACAGATATATAAAATCAAAAATCAGGGCCAGGCACAGTGGATCACTGTAATCTTGGGATTACAGAATCCCAGCACTTTGGGAGGCCAAGGCAGGTGGATCACCTGAGGTCAGGAGTTCAAGACAAGCCTGGTCAACATGGTGAAAGCCCATCTCTAGTAAAAATACAAAAATTAGCCAGGCATGATGGTGCGTGCCTGTAATCCCAGCTACTCGGGAGGCTGAGGCAGGAGAATTACTTGAACCCAGGAGGCAGAGGTTGCGGTGAGCCAAGATCAGCCACTGCACTCTAGCCTGGACGACACAGCGAGACTCCATCTCAAAAGAAAAAAAAATCAGAAATGGAAACCCTGACAGAAAGGTTGACTAAAGATAAAATGTTTACTTGAATCTCCCTGTTTCTTGATATAAACTTAGGATTAATCATTCAAAGTCAGGCCACGCATAGGGGCTCATGCCTGTAATCCCAGCACTTTGGGAGGCCAAGGCAGGTGGATCACCTGAGGTCAGGAGTTTGAGAGCAGCCTGACCAACATGGAAAAACCCCATGTTTTTTTGTATTTTTACTAAAATACAAATTTTGTATAAAATAAAATTTTGTATTTTTTGTATTTTTACTAAAAATACAAAATTAGCTATGCGTAGTGGTTAGCACCTGTATCCCAGCTACTTGGGAGGCTGAGGCAGGAGATAGAGGTTGCAGAGAGCCGAGATTGCATCATTGCACTCAGCCTGGGCAACAAGAGGGAAACTCCGTCTCAAAAAAATAATAATGATAATAATTCAGCTTATAAAACTTAAGCACAAAAGAAAAATTTTTACTTAAATTCTTCATACAATGACCAGTATCTACCAGTGGGCTATTAGAAAGAGTAAACAGTTTTTTAAGTTTGGGTTATGAAGAATGCCCTTAAACTAATAGAAAGCCAAATGTATTACTTTCTACTTCATCAGAAAATCTGTCCCAAAAGAACCACCACAAAACTGTTATTTCTTATAAAAATCTATGTAACTAACTTTCAAAGATAAATACAAGACATTAAAGATTAAGAAGGCAAAGTTCAAATGATTCCTACAAGAAGATCACCTGACATAATCTACTTTTGAAACAACTCAACAGGTGAACTAAAATCCTAGATTAATAATTTGACGGAATGTCCACTGCTGACACAGCAATATAAAGGAAAAAATTCTGCCAACAAATAAGATTTTTGTATGAGATAATGATTTAAAGCTCTAAATGAACATTTAGAGAATCAAAGGTCAAGTTCTAAAACTTTTCAAGAGTATGAGCTACCTTAACCTTAAGATTCTCATTTCTACATTCATACCTGAAAGAGAACTATCACTCTAGAGTAATGTAAATCACACAAGACTTAAAATTCTAAAAACCAATGGAGTAAGAACAGTGGCTACCATCTCCTCTGCCAGACATATAACAGTTTTTCAATTGTAAGAGCTGAAAAGATAAATACTTACAGCTGCATAAGCTTGATTATAGTATTTTCAGTTTTGAAAAATCTTTATCAAAGACATTGTGGGGCTTGGAAAAATTAAGTTGAACACAAAAGTCAACTGTTTCTATTTTCCAAATTCTATTACGATTCTGTAAGGTTCTAATATGCCTTACACTGCTAAATTCAAAGTATTTTTTTAATTTCTACAATTATGTCTTCTCTCTGCTCAGATTGCAGTTGTCAGACATTCCACTTTATATAAATGCCCTTTTTAAGGAAATTTTATGAAGCATCGTCAAAAATCTTTCTAATGCAGAAATACTCTTTAATTTTCAAAGTTTAACAGTCACTTATATCTTGTCAAGTGAGAATGGTCCTTATTTTAAGGGATTACAGGCACCCACCACCATGCCAGGCTAATCTTTTGAATTTTTAGTAGAGATGGGGTTTCACCATGTTGGCCAGGCTGGTCTCGAACTCCTGATCTCAAGTGATCCACCTGCCTCAGCCTCCCAAAGTGCTGGGATTACAGGCGTGAGCCACTGTGCTTCAGAAAACTCTCTGGTATCAAGTAAGAAACAATAGGGAGGCCTATGCAGGAGGATCACATGAGCCCAAGAGTTTAAGACCATCTTGGGAAAGGTGATAAGACCCCATCTATAT
>PVKP010004480.1:66418-97564 GCA_004027715.1 Plecturocebus donacophilus | reverse complement strand
TGTATTCCCCCTCCCTAGCCTGTGGTCCCTTCAGCTCTGCATGACCGCCTCGACCTGGCCCAGTCTTTCCTGTGGTCCCCAGTGGAGCCCCGCTGGCTTCATCAGGGTCCCTGAATAGTTACGGCCTGGAGGTCCTAGACATGGGCATCTCTGCCACCACCCAGAGGCAGCCGCTTTCTTCCCTTCCCATCGCCATCAGAAGATGAGGAAACTGAGGCAGGGACATCACCAGCTCAAGGTCACAGCCAGCCTGAGGCAGGGCAGACCGCATTTAAACCTCGTGCCCGAGTTTCCAGGTGGAACTTCTCGCTTGGTTGACTCACGTCCACATCCTGTGATCGGCCGGCTGGGCACATTCCTGCTGCAGGGGGCTCCAGAGGCCTCCCTTGGCACAGGCAGGGCCCCCTCATGCTGGGCACATCCACCTGCACTTTCAGGCTCATCTCGTCCTCACAGCTGAGGGATGTGATACTGATCCCTGTCCTGCACATGAGGGTACTGAGGCTCAGAGAGGGAGCTGCAGAGATTTTCCCAGAGTCAGACAGCTGAAAGTGCAGCGCAGAGTTCACCGCTGGGGCTCTAAAGCCTGCGCTCTGCATGGGAAAGGCATCCCCTTGCTAAAGGCTCCTTTCTCATCAACCCCACCTCCTGTCCCCTCAGTGCCCCAGGGACATTGGTTTCCTGGTCTTTCCCTGGCTTAGCTGCTCAGTTTCCCCAGGTGTGTCTCTCTGAATTCCCCCATCCCCTTCCTTAGACTGGGCGCCTCAGTCCCTGGGGTGTCGCCTGCTGCAGAGCCTTCCCTGGCAGCCAGAGACACCCAGCTGGGTCGGGCCACTGGTGGCTGAGGAGAGCCAGCCAGCGCCTCACCCTGTCATTAGGGAAAGTTTAGCCTCAGGCGGAGGTGCTGACACAGTCTGGAGCTGCTCGGAAGGAAAAAATGTGTGGTGCTCAGGAGTGAGGTGTGGAGGTGCAGGGCCCCACTACTGTGCACCCAGCTCAGACGCCCTGGCAAGGACAGCAGGAGGGTAGATGCCAGGGTCCCTTGGGGGGAGGAGGGAGGCGCCACGTTTCCTAAGCAGGTGTGTGGCCAAGGCTGGCAGCTCATGTAGGTGGCCTTTGTTTTTCAGTACGTGGCATGCCTGGATGTCCCTGCCCTGGCTGTGGCATGGCGGGCCCAAGGCTCCTCTTCCTCACCGCTCTTGCAGTGGAACTCCTAGGAAGGGCTGGGGGTTCCCAGCCGGCCCTCCAGAGCCGGGGGACTGCGACAGCCTGTCGCCTGGACAACAAGGAAAGCGAGTCCTGGGGGGCTCTGCTGAGCGGAGAGCGGCTGGACACGTGGATCTGCTCCCTCCTGGGTTCCCTTATGGTGGGGCTCAGTGGGGTCTTCCCATTGCTCGTCATTCCCCTGGAGATGGGGACCATGCTGCGCTCAGAAGGTGAGTGACCCTCCAATGGCGCCCAGGGCTGGCCAGTGGTGTGGAAAGCACGCTGCTGCTCTTCTTAGGAGACCCCAGGTCACAGAGTGTCTGAGACGGAGGGAGAGGATAGAAGAGAACTTCTTCCCTTGGTCTTGCCAGGAGTTATACAGCCAGACGTGGCTGGCTCAGCCTTCCTCAGGAAGCTACAAGCACCCGGTAGCAGGGCTTGCCTCTACCTGGGGAGGGGCTCCAGGAGACAGGGATGTGGCCATGGGTGGGAGCTTTGCCCTTCTTACTCTTTCATACAATATGCAGGTACTGCCCGTTTACAAATAACATGTTGTAACTAAACACACAGGAGAGCTCGGGGGAGCTGCTAATAATCATGTGCCTAACCCCCACCCAAGAGGGTTGGACCAGGGCCCTGTGAATCTGTTAGAAACCAGCACACCAGAGGCTCGTGCCGCCTGCCAGGCTCAGGAACCATTCACTTACCAGATGGTGACCCAGCAGCTCTGTGCCAGGCACTGGGCTGAGGGCTGGCACCACCGCTGTGAACAGAGCCCTCCCAGGGGCCACAGTCGGGCCTGTGCTTACTCCTCAGAGCCGCCCTGCGAGGTCAGTGCGGGGAGCATGTGGATTATTAGTTCCATTTTCCAAGTGGAGAAGCACAGGCACAGCCCCAGGTCACTCAACCAGGAAACAGCAGTTTCCCCTGGGATCCCACCCCAAATCCAGCTGCTCTGTCCTCTAGGCCTCAGTTTCTCTAACAAACCAAAGGGTCGGACATGGCTTTCAGGCAGGTGACTTCCAACTCTGAATGCTCCAAGTCCCCAAATCTCTGCCACTTTTCTGAGAGTGACAGTGGCTGAGAAGAAATTCCCACTTAATGAGCACTTGCTATATGTTTTGTCATTTAATTCCCCTAAGAGGCCAGGTGCGGTGGCTCACACCTGTAATCCCAACACTTGGAGGCCTGTGTTTAAGGCCTGAATTTAAGACCAGCCTCGCCAACATGGTGAAACTCAGTCTCTACCAAAAATACAAAAATTAGCTAGGTGTAGTGGCATGCACCTGTAATCCTAGATACTCAGGAGGCCAAAGCAGGAGAATCCTTGAACCTGGGAGACGGAGGTTGCAGTGAGCCAAGATTGCACCTCTGCACACCAACCTGGGCAACAGAGCGAGACTGTCTCAAAACAAACCAATACAAAATAAGAATTCCCATAAGACCCAACTTACAGATGGAGAAACTGAGTCTCCAAAGTCATCTGCCAAGGTCACGAGCTGGTGGGTTGGGAGCTGGGGCGTGTCAGCTCTTCATCATGACGTGGTGGTATCCCGATGGGCATATGGCAGGGTGTGGTGTTTCTGCTGTGAGGTGGGGACCCAGGAAGAGCAGCCGCCTGTATCCAGCCTTCTGCAGGCCCAGAAGGAGCCCAGTGAGTGGGGTGGGATGGAGGTTAGGCCAGGAGTTCCGGGTTGGTCCCCCAGACCCCACATCTCTGCCTTGTAGCTGGGGCCTGGCGCCTGAAGCAGCTGCTCAGCTTCGCCCTGGGGGGACTCTTGGGCAATGTGTTTCTGCACCTGCTGCCTGAAGCCTGGGCCTACACATGCAGCACTGGCCCTGGTGAGTGAGGCCACAGGCCAGGGGCAAGACAGCGGCAGGAGTGGGGGCCTGGTGCCCATGCCCAGGGATGGCCAGGAGAGGGATTCTGGGCATCTGACAGGAACTTGCCTGGGAATGGGGGGGTCATCATCCTAGTCTCAGGGCCCTGGCCCCAGTGGGAGTCCTGTGCCCCAGCTGCCTGACCTACCCTTGTCACTGCCCTGGTGCCCTGGACGAGATCCCATTACAAATGGCCCCCTCCTATGGCCCTGGCTTGGCCTGGCCTGGCATTGCTGCCCCATGCAGGTGGTGAGGGGCAGAGCCTGCAGCAGCAGCAGCAGCTGGGGCTGTGGGTCATTGCTGGCATCCTGACCTTCCTGGCGTTGGAGAAGATGTTCCTGGACAGAAAGGAGGAGGGGACCAGCCAGGTAAGCCCCACACCTCCGGGCCTGGATATGTCAGCCTCTGTGCTGTGGTGGGGCCTGGAGCCTGGGGTCTGGAGGCCCAGGGTCTGAGTTGAGCCCTGAAAAGAGGGGTCTCCTGGCCCTCTCCTGGGAGCTACGGGAGGCTGGGCCACCTTCTTTGGGAGTGACAGCATTAGCCCCTGATGTGGCTTGTTCTGGTACCCTGATGGCCACAGCAGTTGGGGAGGGTTTGTTGAGTCTGGGGGTACCCAGCTGATGGAGTAGCAGAGAATGCTAGCTAGAAAAAAGAGGGGCTCCCTCTCTCGCTCTCTTTTTTTTTTTTTGAGGCAGAGTCTTGTTCTGTTATCAGGCTGGAGTGCAGTGGCGCAATCTCAGCTCACTGCAACCTCCGCCTCCCAGGTTCAGGCAATTCTTCTGCCTCAGCCTCCCGAGTAGCTGGGACTACAGGTGTGCGCAACTGCGCCCGGCTAATTTTTGTATTTTTAGTACAGGCGGGGTTTCACCATGTTGGCTAGGATGGTCTCAGTCTCTTGACCCTGTAATCTACCTGCCTCAGCCTCCCAATTATTATTATTATTATTATTATTATTATTATTATTATTATTTTGAGACAGTCTCACTCTGTTGCTAGGGCTGGAGTGCAGTGGTGTGATCTCAGCTCACGGCAACCTCCGCCTCCCAGGCTCAAGCGCTTCTCCTGCCTCAGTCCCCCGAGTGGCTGGAATTACAGGCGCCAGCCACTACGCCCAGCTAATCTTTTGTATTTTTAGTAGAGACAGGGTTTCACCATGTTGGCCAGGCTGGTCTCAAACTCCTGACCTCATGATTCGCCCGCCTCAGCCTCCCACAGTGCTGGGATTACAGGCATGAGCCACCGTGCCCGGCCCCCTCTCTTTCTCCATCTGTCTCTCCCTTCTGTCTGCCCTGGCTGAGTGGGGGACATCTAACATCACCTCTCCCTCCTTCTGGCCCTAGGCCCCCAGCAAAGACCCCACTGCTGCTGCCACCGCGCTCAATGGAGGCCACCGTCTGGCCCAGCCGGCTGCAGAGCCCGGCCTCGGTGCCGTGGTCCGGAGCATCAAAGTGAGTGGCCTGCTCAGGGCCCCTGCAGCCGCAGCCCTGAGTGGCAGCCCCGCTCAGCCCTGCCTCCTGCCTTCCCTCCCTCCCAGGTCAGCGGCTACCTCAACCTGCTGGCCAACACCATCGACAACTTCACCCATGGGCTGGCTGTGGCTGCCAGCTTCCTTGTGAGCAAGAAGGTGAGTTGGGCTTTGAGCTAGTGGGGCTCTGGCGATTCTGGTGGCACCCATGTGGACTCTGCCTGTGTCTGGAGTCTTTGCTTCTTGCCCCTCCATTGCTAGCGCCCTCATCTAAGGCCCTTGTCCCCTGTCCTCCCTGCTGCTGTCCTGGATGCTGCCGTTCTTTGATCCAGAGCCCCTGGTCTGTTCCTGTTCCCAGTACTCCTTGTTGGGTGCCTCTGTCAAGCTGCTAGGCATGGCCCCTGCCTGCTCCTAGATGCTTCCTCCTCCCTCTGGCCTCTGGCCTCTGGCCCAGGGGCAGCCTGCTCTGCAGCTGGCCGAGCTCTTTCCCACCTCAAACTGTTCCCCCTGCCTGGAATGTTCTCCCACCCACGCTTTGAGCGGCTGATGACTCATCCTTTGGGCCTCAACTTACATGGACTCCTCCACAAGGCCTTTGCTGACCTCCTCATCTCACTTTGGTCCCTGGGCCTGCTCCCCCGGCACCCTGTCCATCCTTCCATTCCCAGCGCCTGTGAGTGTGAGTGTCCTGTCTCTCCATCTAGACCGCTGGTTTTGTTAGGGCAGGTTCCTTGTCCCCTGTAGTCACTGCTATATTTCCAGTGGCCAACGCAGTGCCTACCCAGAGCCAGCTCAGAGCAGAGTAAACCTCTGTGGAATGAGTGGGCGAGTGGGGTGCCCAGCCCTCAGCACAGACCCTGCAGCCATGGCTCCCCTCCCTGCAGATTGGGCTCCTGACAACCATGGCCATCCTCCTGCACGAGATCCCCCACGAGGTAAGCACTTGCAGGGCGCCCTCCAGGGGCCAGGCCCTCACGGTCAGCATGCGTGTGGAGCTCGGGAGGGTGGTGGTGTGGGCTGGAGCTCCTGCAGCTGCCATCTCTGCCATACTCGGGATGGGGGTCCCAGGGGAAGGCTGGAGAAAGGCAGGGGGCTCAGTGTCTATCATGCCTGAGCACTCAGGGCATCGGGCCCCGCTGGGGTGCAGGGTGAACATCCAGACCTCCCTTCAGGTGGGCGACTTTGCCATCCTGCTCCGGGCTGGCTTTGACCGATGGAGCGCAGCCAAGCTGCAACTCTCGACGGCACTGGGAGGCTTGCTGGGCGCCGGCTTCGCCATCTGTACTCAGTCCCCCAAGGGAGTAGGTATGGGCATGGTGGGTGGTGGTAGCAGGTGGCGTCAACAGAGTTGCGCCAGTCAAAGGCTGTGGCTGCCTCACTGCTGGTCCCCAGGCCTGGGAGGTGGGGAGCACACGTGGTGCCCCGGGTACCCAGTTGGGTGTTCTTCTCTGCTGCAGAGGAGACGGCAGCCTGGGTCCTGCCCTTCACCTCTGGTGGCTTTCTCTACATTGCCTTGGTGAATGTGCTGCCTGACCTCTTGGAGGAAGAGGACCCATGGTGAGTGACCTCTTGGGGAAGAGGACTGTCACTCACAAGGCCCTTAGGGGCCCAGGAGGGAGGGGCTCCTGGCCACTGCTCCCTCCCCCTCTCCATGCGTCCACTGTGAGCCCCATTCCCTCCCCACAGGCGCTCCCTGCAGCAGCTGCTTCTGCTCTGCGCGGGCATCATGGTGATGGTGCTATTTTCGCTCTTCGTGGATTAACCATCCCTGATGCCCCTGCCCCTGCAGCAATAAGACACTTGGATTCACTCTGTGACTGCATACGTGAGAGGCAGAGAGGGCGAGTGCCTTCGAGAGAGAATGATCCTCCCACCAGGCAGGAGGGAGGTGTGCGTGGATGTGTGTGGTGTGCACATGTGGCCAGAGGCGTGTGCAAGACCGACACTGTGATCCCTGTGCCAGGCCCGGGGCCCAGTGTGGCACCCGTTCCCAGCCATGCTGTGGTTACCTCTCCTTGTCGCCCTGTCATCTTGCACCTCCCGGAATGAGCAGTGAGGGTCCTCACCCTGCCGGGACCCCAGGAGCAAGAGCAGCCCCAGGATCCCCAGGTGCAGGGAACTCCAAACCTGGCCTGCCTTCCACTGCCCCTCTGCACACGCAGCCAGGTGCCTAGGGGCCAAGGCTGGGGCAGCTTTGTTCCCCTTTGCTGGCCCTTCCTTCCCCACCTCTAAGCCAAAGAAAGGAGAGGCAGGTGCTCCTGTACTCCCAGCCCTACTCAGCACTGACAGTCCCCAGCTCCTAGTAGTGGGCTGGAAGCTGCTTCCTAAGACCTTTTCCTCAAGGCTGCCCGCCCTGGGAGCTCATTCCCGGCGAAGAATGAGCCCTGGCAGGACCAGCAGCTCTTGCCACCTCCAGCTGCCAAACAGCAGCCTGCCAGGCAGGGAGCAGCCCCAGGCCAGAGAGGCCTCCCGGTCCAGCTCAGGGACACTCCTGCCAGCACAGGGGCCAGGGACTCTTGGAGCAGACACAGAGTGAGCCTGGGCTGCCCTCCCCAGCTCGGGCCCCTTTCCTTCTCCACTGGGGTTGGGGTAGGTGGGGGCAGTGAGGGCTCCACGCATTGTCAGCACTTAGGAATGTGCTCTGGGAAAGTGCTGAAGCCATAATCCCCAGCCATTTCCCTTGGCTGACGCCCAGGTACTCAGCTGGCCCACTCCACAGCCAGGCCTGGCCCTGCCCTTGACTGTGGATGTTTTCAGACATGGCCATCGAGAGGTCTGGATGGTTTTATAGCAACTTTGCTGTGATTCCGTTTGTATCTGTAAATATTTGTTCTATAGATAAGATACAAATAAATATATCTACACATTTATTATGTGGGTTCTGCCTCAGTTCTGCACGGCCTTCCATGGCCAGGCAGGGCCTTCCTCACTGCCACAGCCAGGCCCTTGTCTCTGAACTGTCACCCCTGCAGCATGTCTTCCTGGCTTGTTAACTTTTTGTCCCAATAATGACTGAGCACCTATAGGATCCTGGCCCTATGCCATTTTAGCCCCTCACTACCACCAACTCCAGGACACTGTCCTTATTTTTATTTTTTGAGACGTAGTCTCACTGTGTCGCCCAGGCTGGAGTGCAGTGGCACGATCTCAGCTCACTGCAACCTCCACCTTCTGGGTTCAAGCAATTTTCCTGCCTCATCCTCCTGAGTAGCTGGGATTAGAGGCATGTGCCACCATGCCCGGCTAATGTTTTCTGTATTTTTAGTAGAGGGGGTTTCACCATATTGGCCAGGCTGGTCTCAAACTCCTGACCTTGTGATCCGCCCACTTCGGCTTCCCAAAGTGCTGGGATTACAGGTGTGAGCCACCACGCCCGGTCAGGACACTGTCCTTATTTTCTAAACCTGCAAGTGGGGTGTTTTCCCTGCCTGTCCCCAATACCCCCTCAACTGAAAATGTAATCAGGGAAGGGAGCTCCAGCAACAAAGTCATCTCCAGGTTTTGCCTCTGAAATTAAGCTCTCACTCATGTAAAAAAGACAGGACAGGCTCACGCCTATAATCCCAGAACTTTGGGAGGCCAAGATGGGCAGATCACGAGGTTAGGAGTTCAAGACCAGCCTGGCCAACATAGTGAAACCCTGTCTCTACTAAACATATAACAATTAGCCAGACACAGTGGTGGGTACCTGCAATCCCAGCTACTCAGGAGGCTGAGGCAAGAGAATCGCTTGAACCTGGGAGGTGGAGGTTGCAGTGAGACACAATCGTGCCATTGCACTCCAGCCTGGGTGACAGAGCAAGACTCTGTCTTGGAAAAATAAATAAAAAAGAAAGAAAAGAAGACGAGAATATGGGACCCTCATTCAAAACCACACACTCTCCCTTCTGAATGTGTGGAGTCTAAGAACACCAGGTATGGGGCATCACTTCCCCAGTGCTGTCAGAATGTGGGTGCAGGCGTCCAGTCCTCTTTCCTTTCAGGCCAGCCAGGACCACCATCAGTAGCCTGCTGGCCAGAATCTGCAGTCTGGGCAGTGTCACGGAGCATGGGAGAGGTGGGTGTGAAACCTCAGTGACATCCTTAGCTGGGAGTGCTTTGGCTTTCTGTATCTCTATCAGCAAAACATTTTAAAAGGACATAGTATTTGCTTTGCCTAGCTGTAACACATCCCATAAGTGTCTCAAGGACCCAATGACTCCTGGCCTCAGATCAAAGGAATGAACCATGGCTGTCCCCACCAGCCATCCCCTCACCTCCACAGGCGCTCGGGGCTGCTAGCTGTGTGCGAGCATCACAGCCCACTGGGAGAGGCCAGCGGCCCCATTTTAGAGCTGAGGAAGCCAAAGCAAGTGAGGGTGGTGCCTGTGGGGAACATGGGTGTCATGGTCAGGAGCAAATGCCTGTCTGGTTAGAAGAGGGAACAGGAATGCAGGACTGGGGTGGCTGCGTCCAGGGCAGGGGACAGAACCAGAAGCACTTCAGGGGCCATGCTGCTGGACTCCTGAGGCACGGGCCAGGGAGTCAGAGGGAAGCCAGGCAGGGACACCCAGGGAAAACAAGACTAGCAGGGAGGGCGTCAGAGCCGGGAAGGAGCTGGCCCTGCAGGCAGAGGCCAGTCAGCAGCCTGCTGTGCTCAGGTGCATTTAGGGGGTGAAAAGAAGGGGCAAAGGAAGGAAGAGGTGGGCAGGGGCTTTTGCCAGTGGGCAAGAGGGAGCTGACACAGCCCTCATGGGCTGCTATTTCAAAGACTGGTCAGGAGGCCACCAAAGCCACCAGGAGACAGCCTTGTGGAAAGGAGACTGGCTTCATTCACTGCCCTGGGCCTGACTCCCAGCTGAGCCACCTAACAGCTGTGTGATCATGGCCCAGTTGCTTACACGCATCTGTAAGATGAGGACACCCTCCTGGTGTTTATCCCAATAACCAGATAAAACGATGCGTGAGGACCTGTGTGGCACGCAGCCCAGAGTGCACCCTCAGTGAATGGCAACCACCCTAGCTGGGCATGACGTCAGGGGCTGGAAGGTTGGAAGGGCACAGGAAAGCCCCATAAAGCCTTTGTGACATGTGGGGCCAGCTGTCATAAATGCTTTATGGGATGAAGAGATGGCAGAATTGGGGGAGGGGGCACAGTGTGACAGATCAGTCGTAGAGGAGCTCCAAGTGGATCCTGTTCAGGCAGTTTTTGGCTAAAAGACAGGGACAGAAAGAGCTAAGGGGGCATCTGGAGAAACGAGGGGCCCAAGGGCCAGGAATCAAGGGAGGGGGCTGAAGGCCTAAACCCAAGCCTAGCTTTACCAGGAGGTAAGGACGAGTACCAGACACCAAAATGCTGAAAGGGAAAAGGCATCTATCCAGGTCCTCTGTGCAGAAACTGCAGGGACATGAGCTTCTGAGAGCTCAGAGCAGAGTGGTGCATGGGGAGACGGCTCTGCAGGGTCTGAAGGCCCAGGCAGCAGCTGCAGCACCACACACGGC
Organism: Plecturocebus donacophilus; assembly: GCA_004027715.1. Taxonomy (NCBI): domain Eukaryota; kingdom Metazoa; phylum Chordata; class Mammalia; order Primates; family Pitheciidae; genus Plecturocebus; species Plecturocebus donacophilus. The sequence continues at coordinate 87,531 of PVKP010004480.1, read as the reverse complement.
CCCAGAAGGCCTCACCCTGACCAGGGGTGTGGGGCCCACAGCTGTCTCAGGGTTTCCAGCCTGCAGCACCTGGGGAAGCGGCCTCCTGCACATGCCCCCACTCCTCCACCCAGAGCCCAGGGAAGGCAGACAAGCAGCGGCAGGGACCCGAAACCATCTTTTATTGCTCACTTCAGCCATGAGCCCAGGGCAGGCCTGTGCACCCTAGGCATAGTACTGCAGGTTGGCTTTCTTCTTGGCCTGCACCTCCAGGATGCCTTCCATGTAGTCCTCGTGAGTGAGCTCCGTGGCACCCCTGCGCAGTGCGATCATGCCCTGCAGCCGGGACAGACAGAGTCTAGGGGCCTCCCCAAAGGCCTACCCTGGCTCCCTGAGGCCCGGGCCCCTTCCCCCAGCAGTCTCCACCAGCCAAATACCCACTTCCTGTCCAGGGAAGGGGCAAGAAGGCATGAAGTGACACACCCCCCACCTGACCACTCACCGCCTCCACACACACGGCCTTGCACTGGGCCCCGTTGAAGTCATCCGTGCAGCGGGCCAGCTCCTCGTAGTTCACGTCAGGACTGGGAAGAGGACAGATACTACAGGCTCAGTGGCTTATAGGGAGCAGGCAGAGGGGGCAAATCTCTCCCCCTGGCCCCATCAAGCAACAAAGTCAAGTCGCCCTGTGACCGGAGGCAAGTCCCTGACCTTGTCTTCTCAGTATCAGATGTACGGAACGAAGAGGGGAAGTTAATGCAGGTTATACCAGGTTATTTCTAGGGTCTCTTGAGCTCTGGCCTTCTAGAAATCTGCATCTGAGACTCCAGGGACTCACTCGGCACAAGGCAGGGGAGCAGGGGGATGTGGGGACAAAAGATGGTATCTATTCTCCCCCAGCTGAGCAGGCTCTGCTGTCCTCATCCTGTGCTTGACACTGTCACATCTAATCCTTACCACGACCCTGTGAAATCGGTGCGGTCATCTCCAAGTCCCAAATAAGAAAAGTGGGGCTGAGAGAGGGAATGCCACCTGTTGAGAGTCATACAGATTTGAACTCAGGTCCACCTGGCCCTGGCCATGCCTGGTCTGTGCTGATGTGCTGAGGTGTGAGGCGGGAAAACTGACCATCTCCAGCCTCTGTGCCTTTGGATGAGGGGTGCAATCTAAGGAGCAGAGCACCCAGAATTACAACCTGGGCCCTGGCAAGACACTGCATCAGGCAACTGGGGAGAAACAGGCTGGCACGTGGATAGGTGCCATGTGCGCCTGGGGCCAAGGAGGTGGTGGTCGTGGAATTTGGGGAAGCTCAGCACAGAGACACCCTCCTGTGCCTGTGCAGGTCTCCACGCCCTGCCCGTGCCCCTGCTCACCTGACATTCATCTTTCGGGAGTGGATCTGCATGATTCTGGCCCGGGCCTCTTCATTGGGCATTGGGAACTCGATCTTGCGGTCCAGGCGACCTGAGCGGAGCAGGGCGGGGTCCAGGATGTCCACCCTGTTCGTGGCTGCAATTACCTGAGGAAGGGGAGAAGCCACAACTTGAAAAACGAAAGGTGTTCACAGATGGGAAGACACAGTCAAAACAGGCAGAGAGGCAGCCTGGGGTGCAGGGGAGACACATGGGATGTTCAAGACAGATCCCAGTTCTCATTCTAGTTTCACCACTCTCAAGCTGGGGGCCCAGCAGCTCCTGACCACTGAGCCTCTTCTTCAGCTGGGAGTGCTAATACTCACCTTAACTTGGGTGTTGGGCTGGAAGCCATCTAGCTGGTTTAGAAGCTCCAGCATTGTCCTCTGCACCTCCCGGTCCCCAGCCTTCTCACTGTCAAAACTAGGGCACAGGAAGCCCAAGACACTGGTGAGGGCACAGCTTGGGCAGAGCCCTCCCCTCCTTTACCCCCTGGACGCCTCATCTAACTCATCCAGGGCTGGGAAATGGCTCACTCAACTTGGAGCCCCCAGCCTGAGGACTGGCACATAAAAGGTGTCAATTGTTAACCACATTGAGCTAAAGAGACTCCTAGGATCAGGTGCTGGGCTGAAGATAAAACAGTGAGCAAGGCTGGGCACGGTGGCTCACGCTCTAACTCCAGCACTTTGGGGAGGCTGAGGCGGGTGGATCACCTGAGGTCAGGAGTTCCGGACCAGCTTGGCCAACACAGCGAAACCCCATCTCTACTAAAAATATAAAAGTTAGCTGGGCGTGGTGGCAGATGCCTGTAATCCCAGCTACTTGAGAATTGACTGAATCTAGGAGGTGGAGGTTGCAGTGAGCCGAGATCACGCCACTGCACTCCAGCCTAGGCTGGATGACAGAGCAAGACTTACTTCATCTCAAAACAAAACAAAACAACAAAAACCAGGCCGGGCAAGGTGGCTCATGCCTGTAATCCCAGCACTTTGGGAGGCCGAGGCGGGCAGATCACCTGAGGTCAGGAGTTCAGACCAGCCTGATTAACATGGAGAAACCCTGTCTCTCTAAAAATACAAAATTAGCTGGACATGGTGGCACATGCCTGTAATCCCAGCTACACAGAAGGCTGAGGCAGGAGAATCGCTTGAACCCAGGAGGCGGAGGTTGCGGTGAGCCAAGATTGCACCACTGCACTCCAGCCTGGGCGATAAGGGCAAAACTGTATCACAAACAAAAACAAAAACAAAAAGGGAACCTGGGTGGCTCAGTTGGTAGAGCATCAGACTTTGGGGCCGGGCGCGGTGGCTCACGCCTGTAATCCCAGCAATTTGCAAGGCCGAGGCGGGTGGATCACGAGGTCAAGACATAGAGACCATCCTGGCCGACATAGTGAAACCGTCTCTACTAAAAATACAAAAATTAGCTGGGCGTGGTGGCGTGTGCCTGTAGTCCCAGCTACTTGGGAGGCTGAGGCGGGAGAATTGCTTGAACCCAGGAGGCGGAGGTTGCGGTGAGCCGAGATTGAGCCATTGCACTCCAGCCTGGGTAATAAGAGCGAAACTCCGTCTCAAAAACAAACAAACAAACAACAAAAACAAAACAAAACAAAACAGCAAAACTGGCCACTGCTTGGGCTGTTACTCTGATGAACATGCGGTTGCAAACTGAGCTAAAGCTTAGAAATACAGGGATCTGGCCCAGGCTTGGACGGTACTGTATGGGAGAGCCCAGGCAGGCATCCCTGAGGAGTGTCCCTTAGGCTGAGATCTGAAGGTTGAAAGCACACTGGCCGGGCAGCCAACCAGTGGAAGAAAGGACAGGAGCCACGGTGGGCTTGAAGTGCAGGGGACACCCTGGCAGGAGTCCAGAGCAGGGGAGGGGAGACAGGCACAAGATGAGGCTGAAGGTGCAAAAGGGTAGTGGCACGTTGAGCCCTGCAGGCCACATCAAGTCCAGCATTTATCCCAGGAAGGGTTTTTTTTTTTAGACAGTCTTACTCTGTCACCCAGGCTGGAATGCAGTGGCACAATCTCGGCTCACTGCAACCTCTACCTCCAGGATTCAAGTGATTCTCCTGCCTTAGCCTTCCCAGTAGCTGGGGCTACAGGGACCACGCCTGGCTAATTTTTGTATTTTTAGTAGAAACAGGATTTCATCACGTTGGCCAGGCTGGCCTTGAACTCCTGACCTCAAGTGATCCACCCACCTCAGCCTCCGAAAGTCCTAGGATTACAGGTGTGAGCCACCATGCCAAGCCAGAAAGGGTTTTTAACAGGATCGGTTTGTCAGGGACTACTGTGGGTTCATGTGAGCAAGGTAGCCAGATTCCTGCTGTAGCTTTTTTTTTTTTTTTTTTTGAGATGGAGTCTCGCTCTGTCACCAGGCTAGAGCGCAGCTCACTGCCAGGTTCTGCCTCCCAGTTTCAAGCAATTCTCGTGCCTCAGTGTCCTGGGCAGCTGGGAGTATAGGTGCACGACACCACTCCTGGCTAATTTTTTTGTATTTTTAGTAGAGACGAGGTTTTGCCATGTTGGCCAAGCTGGTCTTGAACTCCTGGCCTCAAGTGATCTGCCTGCCTCAGCCTCCCAAAGTGCTGGGATTATAGGCATTCCTTCTTTTTTTGAGACAGGGTTTCACTTTGTCACTCAGGTTGGAGTGGAGTGGCGCCATCACAGCTCACTACAGCCATAAACTGCCAGCCTCAAGCAATCCTCACACCTCAGCCTCCTGAGTAGCTGGGATTACAGGTGTGCACCACCATGCCTGACTAATATTTTTATTTTTTATGGAGAGAGGGTCTCCCTATGTTGCCCAGGCTGGTCTCAAACTCCTGGGCTCAAGTGATCCTCCCATCTTGGCCTCCCAAATCATGCCTGGGATTACAGGCATAAGCCACCACCCAGATTCCTGTTTTGAAGGGAACATGCTGGCAGCTGTGAGAATGAATGGCTGGGGAAACAGGGAGGCCGGTGATGAGGAGTTAGGAATCTGAACCACAAGAGTTGAAGAGCCATCGTCCAGGGGCAGGAAGGGGTACAGGGTGGGAAAGAACCAGAATTTAGCACAGCTGAGAGTCGGCCTCCCTTCCTCCCACTGCCACAGAGATCGATGGGGACGCTTGCCCCTCCCTTACCGCTTGGTGCCGATGGCATCCAGCTCATCAATGAAGATGATAGATGGCGCTTTCTCCTTGGCCAGGGCGAAGGCATCCCGGACTAGCTTGGCACCATCTCCAATGAACATCTGTACCAGCTGCGGGCCAGCCAGCTTTAGGAAGGTGGCCTGGCAGGGAAAAGGTGGTAGGATCAGGTCAAAAGCAGACCCTCTGAGTTTATCTGGTAGTTTCTGTTCCTGCGCACTCCCCATGCATCCCTCCCAAAGCACTCACCTTAGTCTGTGCAGCACAGGCCCGGGCCAGAAGGGTCTTCCCCGTCCCTGGGGGCCCATACATCAGCACCCCTTTTGGAGGTTGGATCCCCAGGTTCTCAAACTTCTCCTTGTGGTTCATTGGCAAGACAATGGCCTCCACTAGCTGCCAGGAAGAAGTCCTGGTGAGGAGATGAAGCCCTGAGGGCTCCTACAGCCCAACCCTTCAAAGCACCAACCCCAATCTGCCTCCCTCCTACTCTAACTCAGGGACACACCCACTCCCTTCCCCATATCAAGAGGACACAGAATGCTAATCCTCACCAAGGCTGGCTAGGGCCTCTCCAGGAACAGTATATGGCAGAAAGACACTAGGCCAGGGGCCAGGTGCAGTGGCTCACGCCTATAATCCCAGCAGTTTGGGAGGCCGAGGCAGGTGGATCACCTGAGATATCGGGAATGCAAGACCAGCCTGACCAACATGGAGAAACCTCATCTCTACAAAAATTACAAAATTAGCCAGGTGTAGTGGTGCACGCCTGTAATTCCAACTATCCAGGAGGCTGAGGCAGGAAAATCACTTGAACCCAGGAGGCAGAGGTTGCGGTGAGCCAAGATCGCGTCATTGCACTCTAGCTTGGGCAACAAGAACGAAAGTCCATCTCAAAAAAAAAAGACACTAGGGCAGGAACCAGGAGCCTGAGCTCTAGTCCTGGCCCTGGCATTCTGTGACCCTGGGCAAGGCATTTAAACTCTCTGGACTCCAGTCTCCTCACCTGTCACATGGCACCCACTTCCCTTCCTTCCTAGGATGCCATGAGGATAAAAGACACATTAGGGAGATGAGCTGCATCAATGGCATGGAAAAATGAAAGGCTGACGAGGCTGCTGGCAGCTGCCATGCCTCCCTCACCTCCTGGATCTGCTTGTCCAAGCCCCCAATGTCACTGTATTGCTCCGTGGGCCTCTCGTCCACCTCCATGGCCTTCACCCGTGAGTCATACTCTGTGGGCAGCGTCTCCAGGATCAGATAAGAGTCTTTGTTGACACCCTGAAGACAGAGCACAGGGCCTTTAGATTTGGCCCAGCTCAAGGCCTACCCAACTGAATGGGTGACAGGTGTCCGCAGAAGAAAAGACATAGAGGACTGGGCAATACAAGAATCAAATAGCAAATAGACAGGATTCCAGACTCTCTGAGCTGTTCCGCTGAGATTCAGAGCCAACAGTGACCTAGGGTGGGGGCGGGGGCGGGGGCTCAGCAAGTCACCAGAAAAGCATTGCCTGGGCTCAGGCCACACTCACCACCAGGTCTCCTGGCTTTAGCTTTTCAGCATCCACCAAGCCAATCACAGGCAGGAAGTATGTCTGTGGGCAAGTTACAGGGGCAGTCTCACAGTTAGTGTCCTCAGGAAAGGCTCCCTATTCCTGTCCCACAGCCACCCCTCACCCTCTTCCAGTCTCTCCTATAGCTGAGCCACACTCACCTGTCGGGTAGAGGTTTTGATCACAGCGCACTTGCCCTTCCTCTGGGAATCCAGGTCAATGTTGGCACCATCCTCCTCTTGGTCATTGGGATCAACATCCAGGAGCTGGGAAGGAAAAAAGCTCAACCCCTTGAACTGCCCAAGGCCCAGTGCTTCTCAAGACAGTTCCTAATACCTGCAGAGCTGGCCATCCCCATCTCCCTCCTCCAACAGCCCTGAGCCCAGCAAAGGTGGTGCCTCTGCTAAGCCCAGGGATTGATCTCTGTGTAGGTGCTGCTCCTCTGCACAGGGCACATCTACCCCGGAGGAGACATAACCAATAGAAAAGGAGACACTGAGACTTCCAAGGCCTTTGCAGACCCCTATCTCACCATCAAAGTGCCCCCAGAGGTGTAGCTCTAACACGCAGTTTAGCCTCAAAACCTCTACCCACTCTTTCCCTAGCAGCCCCAACCCAGGCTGTCCCCAATCCCTGCTGACTCCCTCTCTTCCCCTCCACATACACACACACCTCGATGACGTTGGAGACAAGGTATGGCAGGGTCTTGTTCACTTTGATTTTTTCACTGTTCTCTTTGATCTTGTCCTTCATGGCTTGGAGCTCATGGGTGACTCTCAACACTTCACTCTTCATGATCTAGGATGAGGAGGGGAAGAGCAAATATAAGCCCTGGCACAGCTTATGCTAGAACTCTGTAACTGGTGAGGTCCCGGGTACCCAGGGGACCCTCTGGCATCCATTCATCCAGCTCTGAGGCTTTCTGAAGGCAGAGTCTGACTGTGTCCACATCCTGCAGAAGTCAAAACAGGAGGCCAGTGTGGAAACGACCTGATGAAACAGTGATAGTATTGGAATAAAAGCAGGCCTCCGAGACAGGCAAATATAGGTTTGGGGTTCTGCTTCTTAGTAGGAACTCGGTGCGCTGGTCACAGTGGCTCACGCCTATAATCCCAGCACTTTGGGAGGCCAAGGCAGGTGGATCACCTGAGATCGGGAGTTCAAGACCACCCTGACAAACATGGAGAAACCCTGTCTCTACTAAAAATACAAAATTAGCCGGGCACGGTGGTACATGCCTGTAATTCCAGCTACTGGGGAGGCTGAGACAGGAGAATCTCTTGAACAGGGAGGCAGAGGTTGTGGTAAGCCAAGATCGCCCCACTGCACTCCAGCCTGGTGACAAAGACTCCGTCTCAAAAAAAAAAAAAAAGAACTGGGTGTTTTACCGCAGTACAAACCTCTCTGAGCCTCAGTTTCCTCATCTGTAAAGTGAAGATTTTACTAAAAGGATTCTTGGGAGGATTATTCCCAGTTCTGACTGGGAAAAGCAATCTGATAACTTCTCATCTCAGTCCAGGTCTCCCACCACCCCCTGCTGTCTTCTTGTCCCTGTCAAGGCTGTTTTCTTTTCTCTTTTCCTGCTCCGAGGAGGAAGCCCAGAGCCCCATGTCTCCCCCAGGGTGGCCGAGGAGGAAGTAGGAGAGGAGACTCGGATCGCCGGGGCTTGTCCTGTGAGGTCTCCATCGCCCTCACAGGAGCTGTGCGCCCACCTTGATCTCACTGTCCAGCAGCCGTGTGCGCTGGATGATCTCCTCCGTGGACATCTTGAGCACCTCCTCCCCAATTCCATCTTGCTGTAAAAAAAATTATTCATTTATATATTTACTTTAACTCAGGACTAGCATCCCGCCTTCTCCGAACCCACCCACAGCCTCAGTTTCCACGCCCATAAAATCAGGATGAAGAGTCAAGATCCCTGCCCACATCCCAAACGACCCCGTCCCCGGGACATGGCCAGATCTTGACCCCCAGCCACCTCCTTCCCGCTGTCAAAGGCGTCTCCCCGCGGGCCCCGGTTCTGGGACCACCAACTCGCCCAGTGCCCACCTCGGCCTCATCCCACACCGTCGCCATCTTCTCCTGCCGAGTCACTGGACTCTCGAGATTCGGCAGCAGATTCATTTCCTGGAGGAGCTGGCCGAAGATGGGGCCTGACCGGAGCCGCAACAGAGATTAATGCCGTCTTTCTTAAGGCCTTCTCTTGACCAGTGGAGAACCTCTCCCCGAAAATCCTGACTCTTGACTGGATTAGCTCCGGCGGCGCTGCACGCAGCGAATCTGCTTCTCTGATTCCAAAGACCAACCCCTGGCCACAGGCCCCGCCTCCGCAGGCCCTGAAGCGTTCCCGCCCGCGTCCTATTTTTGCCGGGCGCTTGAAGTGGGGCCGCTATTGGCCGGTGCGCGCGTTGGGGGCGGGGCCTGGGTGTTAAATCGGAAAGGGAGGGAGAAGGGTGGGATCTGCGAGGGCCTTTGGGAAATGTAGTTTTTAATCTGGCCCGTGACAGATGCTTGCGGAGGGGCGCATTCAAACTCAAACCGTGAACGCGCTAGAAATAGGGGGATTTACACAATGACACTGCCTCCCAATTCGTAAACGACATAGGCCAGCCATGTGCAAAGGGCCAAAAAGGCATGCCACCTTAGGCCGCATTTTTACAATTATTTAAGTACAAGCTGGCCCGAAATTACGGGAGGGAATCATTAACCAGTTTTAAAGAGAAATCGCTGCTGCTCCTAACGTCAGAGAAGGCTTCACGGAATTGTCCACGTGGTAAGAACTCAATTGACCATCAGCCTCTACGATTAAAAACATTATGACTCGTGTCTGCAATCGTTTGTTTTCTCTGCCCATGGTTCGTTATCTCAGTGAGCAGAGGCCGGTCTCCGGATTATTGGAGACTCATTCGTTGTACCTTTGTCTGCTACTCCAAATGATCTCTCCTTATCCTTTGAGCTGAGCCCCAGAGCCCCTGTAAAGGGGACTTCCTGTAAGCCACATAGCTTATATTTCAAGTGAAACCATCACAAACACCCTCTAAACTTGATGAAAATCTGTCGTCTTTTTGTTTTTCTTTTTGAGACGGAGTCTCGCTCTGTTGCCCAGGCTGGAGTGCAGTGGCGTGATCTCTGCTTACCGAAACCTCCGCCTCCTGGGTTCAGTGGATTCTCCTGCCTCAGCCTCCCTAGTAGCTGGGATTACAGGTGCCCACCACCACGCCCAGCTAATTTTTGTATTTTTGGTAGAGACCGGTTTTACCACATTGGCCAGGATGGTCTCGATCTCCTGACCTCAAGATCTGCCTGCCTTAGCCTCCCAACATGCTAGGATTACAGGTGTGAGCCACTGTGCCCGGCCTGCAGTGTTTTTTTTTTATTATTATTTTGGAACACAGTTGAAAGCAGAATTTTTCTTTAAATAACAACATGTCACTCAAGCTGACAAAGCATCTCCACGGGTAGCAGTGTTTTATTCCATTCTCTCAACAAGCCTGCACTGTGGACAGATTGAATTACCATTCTCAACTTTAAATAAGCATAGGGAGGCTCTGAGAGGTTAAGTGACTTGCTGGAGGTCACTCAGTGAGTCACTGTCAGCACTGGGACTGCTGACCCCAAATTCTCACTTTGAGTTGCCCCATAGGAGCCAAGAAGCCCAGAAGGGGAAGAGACTGTCCTGTCTGTGCTGGTCTCACCTCACCTGGGACCGCTGGGTGCCATTCTGGGGCCTACATTTGGAGATCCTGACCAATAGGAATATGTTTAGAAAGCCTCTGTCCTGGGCCTAGGAGGGGTGCAGGCATTCTCCCCTTAATCAACCTTTAGGTAGGCTCCTCTGAGCCCTCTTTTTGTGACTAGGTCTTGTGGGCTATTCCTTCATCCCTGTCATCAGCCTATCTAACCCTGTTTTCACAAAGATCCTGCTAGTCAGTTTTACAGAATCCCACACCCTTAATACCTTGTCCCTCTTGATATGTGATCCAGGCTCTTACTCATCCCCCGCCTTTGAAGTATAAGTCCTTGGCCTGCTTTAACAAGAATCCTGTTAGGCCATTTCAGCAAGAATCCCCCTACTCTTGATAATTCCTCTTAGTAATTTTCAATCCACTGACCCCTTCACTTTGCTTTGGTTATAAATTCCCAGCTGTGTGTGCTGTATTCAGAACTGAGCTCAGTTCTTTTCTTTTTTGAGAGGGAGTCTTGCTCTGGTCACCCAGGCTGGAGTGCAGTGGAATGATCTTAGGTCACTGCCACCTCCCCCTCCTGGGTTCAAGCAATTATTGTGCCTCAGCCTCCCGAGTAGCTAGGATTACAGGTGCACACTACCATGCCCAGTTAATTTTTGTATTTTTATTAGAGATGGGGGTTTCACCATATTGGCCAGGCTGGTCTTGAACTGCTGACCTCAGGTGATTCACCCACCTCAGCCACCCAAAGTGCTGGGATTACAGACCTGAGCCACGGTGCCTAGCCTTTTGAGCTCAGTTTTATACTGCAATCTTTTTCCTGGTCCCCAAAGCTAGTGCGAGACCACAACCTGGTGGAGGGTTAAAAAGAAGGATTGACCCACCTGGATTTTAAGGACCATTCTAGGCTGAATGCCTCATTCTTTTTTTTTTTTTTTGACAGAGTCTTGCTGTGTAGCCCAGGCTGGAATGCAGTGGTGTAATTTTGGCTCACTGTAACCTCTGCCTCCTGGGTTCAAGTGATTTTTCTGCCTCAGCCTCCTGAGTAGCTGGCACTACAGGTGTCTACCACCATGCCGGGCTAATTTTTTATTTTTAGTAGAGACAGGGTTTCACCACGTTAGCCAAGGTGGTCTCAAACTCCTGACCTCAGGTGATCTGCCTGCCTCGGCCTCCCAAAGTGCTGGGATTATAGGCACGAGTCACCGCACCCGGCCCTGAACATCTCATTCTTTGATCCTGGCCAGAACAACAGGGATTGATTGTCTTGGGAGCCCAGGAGTAGGAATGTCTTGGGGAGATGGGAGAAACAGGAGAACAGTTTATGAAGGTTCGCTCTGCTCAAAAAGATCCAGGAAGTACCAGGACGTCAGTTCCAGCAGGGAGCTGGGAGCCTGAGCGGGGCATGTCTTCAGGGAGAAAGAGGCTGGCTGGGTTAGGGGCCTCTGGTCCATCTGGGCCTCTAGAGAGAAGAGGTTGAACAGATGTTTCTGTCTCAGCATCAAGCTGGAGTGAGAGCCACCAGGCCAAAACCCTGGAGTCATTCTTTGTTTTTGTTTGTTTGTTTGTTTTGAGACAGAGTCTCAGTCTGTCATCCAGGCTGGAGTGCAGTGGTGTGATCTCAGCTCACGACAACCCCCACTTCCCAGGCTCAGGTGATTCTCCCACCTCAGCCTCTCGAGTAGCTGGGACTACAGATGCACACCACCACACCCAGCTCATTTTGTGGAATTTCGCTCTTGTTGCCCAGGCTGGAGTGCAATGGCACCATCTCGGCTCACTGCAACCTCCCCTTCCTGGGTTCAAGCGATTCTCTTTCCTCAGCCTCCCAAGTAGCTGGTATTACCGGCATGCACCACCATGCCCAGCTAATTTTGTATTTTTAGTAGAGATGGGGTTTCTCCATGAGTCAGGCTGGTCTCAAACTCCTGACCTCAGGTGATCTGCCTACCTTGGCCTCCCAAATGCTGGGATTACAGGTGTGAGCCACTGCACCCGGCCTGGAGTCATTCTTGACTTCTCTCTCCCCACACTGATAAAGGGCAGGAAGCCCCAAAATTGGGGCTTAGCCCAGGAGGTTCTTGGCTTCACCAGGAAGGAATTCAAGAGTGAGCTGGTGGTGTTAGGCTGCACCTTTTATTGAAGAGTTAGGGTACAGCAGCAGCAGAGGGGCACCCATAGGCAGTGTGCCTAGAGTAGCAGCTCAGAGGCAGTGTTGCACTCATATTTATACTTACTTTCAGCTGTATGCAAATTAAGGACATATAATGCAGAAATTTCTAGAAAAAGGGTGGTAACTTCCAGGTCATTTAGTTGTTGCCAGGGAATGGGGTGGTAACTTTCAGCTGTTGCTGTGGCAATGGCAAACTGACATGGCGCCCTGGTGGACGTGTCTTCTGGAGAGGTGCCTCTGTCCCATCCCTGTTTCAGCTAGTCTTCAATTTGGTCCAGTGTCTGAGCCCTGCCTCCAGAGTCAAGTCCCGCCTCCTACCTCAACAGCAAATCCAGTGCACCTGGAAATCCCATTGATTCCACCTTAAACAAACATCCAGGGTTCAGAAATACTAAGATCTGAATGAAAGCAATCCAGTGGAGGGTGTGAAGCTTGGTGGGGGTTTTGGGGGAGAAACAAGATTGTCCATGTGCTGAATATACATACTTAAAGCTGCAATGGAAATTCACTGGTCTCTCTCCTTTAGTATCCAGTTGACAATTTCCAAAAAGAAAGATAGAACTCCTTCTAAGTCCCCTGAATATGACCACTTCTCACTCCCTCCATGACCTATCGCCCTGGTTCAAGCCACCATCATCTCACACCTAGATTATTATTAGTAGCATTTGGTTGTTATTTTTGAGATGGGGTCTCACTCTGTTGCCCAGGCTGGAGTGCAATGGCTCGATCTTGGCTCATTGCAAACTCTACCTCCCAGGTTCAAGTGATTCTCTTGCCTCAGCCTCCCTAGTAGCTGGGATTACAGGAGCTTACCACCATGCCTGGCTAATTTTTTTTTGTATTTTTAGTAGAGACAGGGTTTCACCATGTTGGCCAGGCTGGTCTCGAATGACTGACCTTAGGTGATCTGCCCACCTAGGCCTCCCAAAGTGCTGGGATTATAGGCATGAGCCACCACACCTGGCTACACCTAGATGATTACATGGCCCTTTTCCCTGGTCTCCTGGATTCTACCCTAACCTGCTGTGATGGCTAATTCTGACTAGGCCATGGGATGCCCAGATGTTTGGTTCAACATTATTCTGGGTGTTTTTGTCAGGCTGTTTTAGACAAGATTGACATTTAAATCAGGAGACTGAGGAAAGCAGGTTGTCCTCTCTAGTGTGGGCGGGCCTCATCCCATCAGTTGCGGGCATGAGTTGAACAGAAAGGCTGACTCAGAGGGAGTTCTTCCTGCCAGATTCCCTTCTGACAGGCGCAAAAGTCTTTTCTGCCTTTGGAGTGGAACTGAAACATTATTCTTCATAGGGCTTGAGCCTCACAGACTTCAGAAGAGAACTACCCTATTAGCTTTCCTGGTTCTCAGACCTCCTGAATCAGGCTGGAAGGAAACCGTCAAGTCTCCCCAGTCTCCAGAACTCACCCTGCAGATCTAGGGACTTGCCAGAACTCCATACTCACATCAGCCAGTCCTTAGACTACATCTCTTTACACAGCAGTTGGGTGTAGAAGCAATCACAGTTTTTGCCATTAAAAGTGCAAGCAGCCAGGTGCTGTGGCACACGCCTGTGATCCCAGCACTTTGGGAGGCCGAGGCAGGCGGATCACCCGAGGTCAGGAGTTCAAGACCAGCCTGACCAACATGGTAAAACCCCATCTCTACTAAATACAAAAAATTAGTCAGGTGTGGTGGTGGGTGCCTGTAATCCCAGTTACTTGGGAGGCTGAGGCATGAGAATCGCTTGAACCCAGGAGGCGGAGGTTGCAGTGAGCCAAGATCATACCATTGCACTCCAGCCTGGGCAACAAGAGCAAAACTCTGTCTTAAAAAAAAAAAAAAAAGTACAAACAAAGAGATCCTATTGGACAATGTTTCCTAAAATCTATTATTTTGAAAAACCCTTCATTTTGAAAAATGTTTAAAATACAAAAAGTTGAAAGAATAGACAATAAACACCTGTATAGTTTTCATCTAGATCTGCCAGTTGATAGCATTTTGCCACATTTGACTGCTCTCTCTCCCTCTGTGTGTACACACACATATTTATTCCCAAACGATTTCAAAGTAAGCTACAGGCTGGGTGGGGTAGCTCATCCCTGTAATCCCAGCAGTCTGGGAGGCCGAGGCAGGAGAATCTCTTGAGCCGAGGAGTTTGAGACCAGCCTAGGCAACATAGGGAGACCCCATCTCTACAAATAGTAACAAAAATTAGCCAGGTGTGGTGGCACATGCCTGTGGTCCCAGCTACTCAGGAGGTGGAGGCAGGAGGAATGCCTGAGCCCAGGAGGTCAAGGCTGCAGTGAGCTATGGTCGTGCCACCACATTCTGGCATGGATGACAGAGAACATGTCTTTAAAAAAAAAAAAAGCCAGGCACAGTGGCTCACACCTGTAATCCTAGCACTTTGGGAGGCTTAGGTGGGTGGATCACCTGAGGTCAGGAGTTCAAGCCTGGCCATCATGGTGAAACCCGATCTTAATTAAAAAAAAAAAAAAAAAAAAGGCTGGGCACGGTGGCTCATGCTGTAATTGCAGCACTTTGGGAGGCTGAGGTAAACAGATCACTTAAGGTCAGGAGTTCAAGACCAGCCTGGACAACATGGTGAAACCCTGTCTCTACTAAAAATACAAAAATCAGCTGGGCATGGTGGCTGGCGCCTGTAATCCCAGCTACTCGGGAGGCTGAGGCAGGAGAATCACTTGAACCCAAGAGGTGGAGGATGCAGTAAGCTGAGATCACACCACTACACTCCAGCCCGGGTAACACAGCGAGACTCTTTCTCAGAAAAAAAAGCAAAATCAAAATAACTTCCAGACATCATGATACTTCACCTCTAAATATTTCAGCCTGTGCCTCCTAAGAACAAAGATACTCTCATACATAGCTATGATACATTGGTAATATAATACATTGTCAGCCAGGGGTGGTGGCTCACGCCTGTAGTCCCAGCACTTTGAGAGGCCAAGGCAAGTGGATCACTTGAGATCGGAATTTGAGACCAGCCTGGCCAACATGGTGAAACCCCATCTCTACTAAAAATACAAAAATTAGCTGGGCATGGTGGCGTGCACCTGTAGTCCCAGCTACTCAGGAGGCTGAGGCAGGAGAATTGCTTGAACCCAGGAGGTGGAGGTTGCAGTGAGCCGAGATCACGCCAGTGGACTCCAGTCTGGCGCCTGGTGATGGAGCAAGACTCGGTCTCAAAAAAAAAAAATTATATATATATATATATATATATATATATATTCATACCCATTGATGCAATTAATATCCAATATACAGTCCATATGAAAATGTCTTAAATTATTCCCTAAACATAAACTGGTTATTCTAGTTAGCAATAAATAAATAAATAATAAAATAAAATATTCCCTAAACATTCCTTATAGCCTTTAAAAAAAAAATCCAGTAGTGCTTCCTGAGAGCTAGACTGATTGAAAAAAAGAAAGAAAGAAAAAAACACCCAGTAGTGCCAGGCACTGTGGCTCACATCTGTAATCTCAGCACTTTGGGAGGCCAAGGTGGGTGGATCACGAGGTCAGGAGTTTAAGACCTTCCTGGGAGAGAGATCCAAGATGGCCGATCACTAGCAGCTCGGGATTGCAGCTCCCAGTGAAAGCGCAGAGAGTGAGTGGACGTCACACTTACTAACAAATTTTTGCTGCCCACGGACCAGGGCATTCCCAGCAGAGGAGTCCCACAGGTCGCCAACGCGACCCTTTCAGCTAGTGCAGCTGTTTTGCCGGCGCCTCTGCCTGGCGGCTCTTGGTGCGGAGTAAACAGGACTGGGTCTCCTTTTGGATGATGTTTGGAGCTCTGTGAAGGCAGAGCAGTCCATCCAGCTGATTGAAAAAGGGACTGAGGAGCCAGACCGGAGACCCCCTGGCAGAAAAGCAGCACAAATTTCAACGCTGCCGTTTTAACCAGCGTTGTGGGTCACCACAGTGAAAATTACATAGATTCCGGAGCTGGGAATCAACAAGCTGGACGTCCACTCAGAGACTTAATTTGAAAGTGGGTAATTACAAAGACAACAGATGGATAAAACCATAAAGATGCCAAGAAGCCACCGTAAAAAAACTGGGAACACTCAAAATCAGAAAGTCTCTCCTACAGAGGACGCTAGTTCCTCATCAGTAACGGAACAAGGCTTGATGGAAAACGAGTGCGAAGAATTAACAGAGTCAGGCTTCAGAAGGTGGATAATAAGAAACTTCTGTGAGCTAAAAGAATATGTTCTAAACCAATGCAAAGAAACTAATAACTTTGAAAAAAGGTTTGACGAAATGCTAACAAGAATGGACAATTTAGAGAAGAACATAAACGAATTAATGGAGTTGAAAAACACAATACAAGAAATCCATGAAGTATGCGCAAGTCTTAACAGTCAAATTGATCAAGCAGAAGAAAGGGTATTAGAGGTCGAAGACCAACTTAATGAAATGAAATGAGAAGATAAGATCAGAGAAAAAAGGATAAAAAGAAATGAACAAAATCTCCAGGAAATATGGGACTATGTGAAAAGACCTAATTTACGTTTAATAGGTATACCTGAAAGTGACAAAGAGAATGAATCCAAGCTGGAAAATATTTTTCAGGATATTATCCAGGAAAATTTTCCTAAACTAGCAAGCCACGACAATACTCAACTCCAGACAATACAGAGAACCCCACAAAGATATTCCTCAAGAAGACCAACCCCAAGACACATAATTGTCAGATTTACTCGGATTGAAATAAAGGAGAAAATGCTAAGGGCAGCCAGAGAGAAAGGCCAGGTTACCCATAAAGGGAAGCCTATCAGACTCACAGCAGATCTCTCGGTAGAAACTCTACAAGCCAGAAGAGAGTGGGGGTTAATATTTAACATCCCTAAAGAAAAAAACTTTCAACCCAGAATTACATATCCAGCCAAACTAAGTTTTACAACTGAGGGAAAAATAAAATTTTTTGTGAACAAGCAAGAACTCAGAGATTTCATTACCACCAGGCCTGTTTTACAACAACTTCTGAAAGAAGCACTATACACAGAAAGCAACAACCAGCATCAGTTATCCTAAAAACTTACCAAATAGTAAAGAATATTACAACAATGAAGAATTTACATCAACTAATGGGCAAACAGCTAGTTAGCCTTAAATAACAGTATTAAACTCACATATATCAATATTAAGCCTAAACTTAAACGGATTAAATGCCCCAATCAGAACAAACAGACAAACTGAATAAAAAGTTAAAACCCATCGGTACTCTGTATTTAGACCTTTCTTATAGGCAAGGACACACAAAGAGTTAACATAAAGGGATGGAGGAAGATCTACTAACTTAATGGAGAGCAAAAAAAAAAAAACGATTTGAACACAGACCTGGAACAAACAAATTTAATAAATATTTACAGAACTTACCACCCTATAGCCACAAAACATATATTTTTTTTCAATATTATATCATACCTATTCTAAAAGTGATCACATAATAGGAAATAAATCATTTTTTAGTAACTGCATAAGCATTTCACAGATTTAAATGAAATCCTGAGCAACAGAGCAAGATTCTCGCTCTCTCTCCCCTTTTCTCTTTCTCTTTTTTTCCCTTTTATTCTTCTTTCTTTCTTAGAAAAAAAAAAACAAAAAAAAAAAACCAAACATATCTGTGACCTTAGTTCATATCACATAAGCTCCTTTCCAGTAGAAAGAAAAAAAAAAAAGACCTTCCTGGCCAAGATGGTGAAACCCCGTCGCTACTAAAAATACAAAAAAAATTAGCTGGGCCTAGTGGCAGGCACCTGTAGTCCCAGCTACTCGGGAGGCTGAGGCAGGAGAATTGCTGGAACCCGAGAGGTGGGGGCTGCAGTGAGCTGAGATCATGCCACTGCACTCCAGCCTGGGCGACAGAGGGAGATTTTGACTCAAAAAAAAAAAAGAGAGAGAAATTCAGTATCAAGTCAAGGGTCACATGTTGCATTTAGTTGTCACATGTCTTAACTCTTTATTCTAGAACAGTCTCCTGATCTTTTTGGTCTTTCATGGCCTTGGCATTTTTTAGACATTCAGGCCAGCTGTCTTGTATGGAATCTGTTCTCAACACAGCAACCAGAGGAATTATTGTAACACTAAGTCAGATCACGTCACTCCTCTGCTCAAAATCCTCAGCAATTGCCCTACTCACTGAGCAGGAGCCAAAATCCTTCCCGAGGTCTGTGTGTTCACCCCACACTCCTCTCCTCCCGGCCTCTGCGCCTCCTCCGCCCTCCTGCTCACTGACCGGCCTTCCTGCTGCTCCTGAGCGCACCTGCAAGCTTCTGTCTTGCGACTCTGTTCTCTAGGAGAACCCTTTCTAGGAAATCTGATTAGTTCAGTCTCTCACCTCTTTCAAGTTTTCACTCACATGCCACCTTTTTAATGGGGCCCAGCTTTTTTTTTTTTTAGACGGAGTTTCACTCTTGTCGCTTAGGCTGGAGTGCAATGGCTCAGTCTCGGCTCACTGAAACCTCTGCCTGCCAGGTTCAAGCAATTCTCCTGCCTCAGCCTCCCAGGTACCTGGGATTACAGGTATGCACCACCATGCCCAGCTAATTTTGTATTTTTAGTAGAGACGAGATTTCTCTATGTTGATCAGGCTGGTCTCAAACTCCCGACCTCAGGTCAGCCGCCTGCCTTGGCCTCCAAAAGTGCTGGGATTATAGGTGTGAGCCGCTGCACCTAGCTTTTTTTTTTTTTTTTTTTTTTTTTTGACAGAGTCTCACTCTGTAGCCCAGGCTGGAGTGTAGTGGTGCCATCTCAGCTCATTGCAGCCTCCGCCTCCTGGTCTCAGGTGATCCTCCCACCTCAGCCTCCCGAGTAGTTGGGATTACTGAAGTGCACCACCACACCCAGCTAATTTTTATATTTTTAGTAGAGAGGGGGGGTTTCACCATGTTGCCCAGGCTGGTCTTGAACTCCTGACCTCAAGTGATTTGCCTGCCTCAGCCTCCCAAAGTGCTGGAGTTACAGGCGTGAGCCACCACACCCAGCCAATTAGTGCCTTTATAGGAAGAGGAAGACAGAGAGAGGAAGGGAGGGAGAGAAACAGAGATGCGGGGTGTGTGGATCACCTGAGATCAGGTGTTCAAGACCATCTGGGCCAACATGGCAAAATCCCATCTACTAAAAATACAAAAATTAGCCGGGCATGGTGATACGTGCCTGTAAGCCCAGCACTTTGGGAAGGTGAGTCAGGCAGATCGCTTGAGTCCAGGGGTTCATGACCAGCCTGACCAACATGGTGAAACCCCGTCTCTGCTAAAAATACAAAAATTATAAAGAACAGTGATCTGGGAGACAAAAAAGAAAAGAAAAGAAAAGAAAATTAGCCAGGCGTGGTGGCTCATACCTGTAATCCCAGCTACTTGGGAGACGGAGGCAATGAGCCGAGATTGCACCACTGTACTCCAACCTGAGCAACAGAGCAACACTCTGTCTCAAAAATAAATACATACATAAAATAAAAAGAGGGAGAGAGTGAAAGAGTGAAAGAGCTTATCTTGCTGTCACCATAGCAGCACAGGGGGAAAGTCACGTAAGAACACAGAGAGAAGGGCAAGTCAGGAAGAGAGCCTTCTTTAATTTTCTGGCACCTTGATCTTGGCTTTCCAGTCTCCAGAACTGTAAGTTTTGGTTGTTTAAGCCACCCGTCCTAAGGTGCCTTGTTATGGCAGCCTGAGCTGAGACAATCACCCTCACTTGTTATCAGTGGCCACTGGGAGCCCATCCAAGCTGGCTCCTGTGTCCTTGGAGTTTCCTCCTTATCCTTTCAGCTTCCCTTGCTTCTGGCACAAAATAGCCCTGGCTCGTCTTGTACTCTCCACGGCCCAGCCCTGGAATCCGGCCCTTAACCAAAGAGCCTTGCTTCCTTTTATTTATTTATTTGAGATGGAGTCTTGCTCTGTCGCCAGGCTGGAGTGCAGTGGCACGATCTTGGCTCACTGCAACCTCCACTCCCGGGTTCAAGGGATTCTCTTGCCTCAGCCTCCCGAGTAGCTGGGACTATGGGCACATGCCACCACACCCAGCTAATTTTTGTATTTTTTTTTTAGTAGAGACGGAGTTTCACCATGTGGGCCCAGATGGTCTTGATCTCTTGATCTTGTGATCTGACTGCCTTGGCCTCCCAAAGTGCTGCAATTATAGATGTGAGCTACCACATTTGGTTAATTTTAATTTTAATTTTTTAAGATTAAGTTTTGCTCTTTTGCCCAGGCTGGAGTGCAATGGCAGGATCTTGGCTCACTGCAACCTCCGCCTTCTGGTTTTAAGCGATTCTCTTGCCTCAGCCTCCTGAGTAGCTGGGATTACAGGAGCCTGCCACCACGCCCGGCTGATTTTTTTGTCTTTTCAGTACAGATGGGATTTCAACATGTTGGCCAGACTGGTCTTGAACTCCTGACTTCAGCCTCCAAGGTGCTCTGTCACCCAGGCTGAAGTGCAGTGGTGTGATCTCAGCTCACTGCAACCTCCACCTCCCAGGTTCAAGAGATTCTCCTGCTTCCGCCTCCCGAGTAGCTGGGGCTGCAGGCATGTGCCATCATGCTGGCTAATTTTTGTATTTTTTTTTTCTGGAGACAGGGTTTTGCCACGTTGTCCAGGCTGGTCTTGAACTCCTGGGCTCAAGTGACCCACCTACCTCGGCCTCCCAAAGTGCTGGGATTACAAAAAACAGCCACTGGACACAACCAGACTCTACTCTTTATTGTTCCAAAGAATTTTTCAGTTTATATAAGCCTGCTAGGACTGTCAGATTGGGCAAGTAGGGCCTCTGGGAGGCAATTAGATCGTGAGGGTGGAGCCCTTATGAGTGGGATTAGTGCCCTTATAATAAAAGGGACAGCATCCATCGAGATAGTTCATGCCTTTAAACCCAGCCCTTTGGGAGGCCAAGGCAGGTGGATCACCTAAGGTCGGGAGTTCGAGATCAGCCTGGCCAACTTGACGAAACCCCATCTCTACTAAAAATACAAAAATTAGCCAGGCATGGTGGTGCACGCCTGTAGTCCCAGCAACTCAGGAGACTGAGGAGGGGAATTGGTGGAACCCGGGAGGCAGAGGTTGCAGTGAGCCACGATCTCGACACTGCACTCCAGCCTGGGTGACAGAGTAAGACTGTGTCTCAAAAAAAAAAAAAAAAAAA
>PVKP010004480.1:7454-66318 GCA_004027715.1 Plecturocebus donacophilus | reverse complement strand
TTTTGCTGCAGCAGCCCAAGTGGACCAAGGCTTCCACATGGGAGTCTGAGGAGACACAATTTGTCTATTACAGCTTCCCACCAGGCTTTCCACGCTGCGTGTTTCCTGTGTATCATACACCCTCCCAATCCCTGCGTGTCAGCTCCTCACCGCAGGGATCGCGTCCCTGGGGCACTGTGGCATCCCAAGTTCCTGGAGGGCCAGCTGGAGGCCGTGGTACATATGTGCAGAGGAAACGCTTGTGCCAGAGGAAGTTCCCGTGGGGAGACTCACTCCCTCTCTTCCCACTCCTCAGACCTTGGGCAAGGAAAGTCAGAATCCCTGGGACCAGGTACAAACAGTTTATTTTTCTATAAAGAGCAAAGTACAAAGAGGCAGGGAGGGGAGCTGGGCCCAGGGGAGCAGCCGTGGGCAGGCCCTAGGCCCTGGCTATGGTGAGGAAGCGCTGGCAGCTGCCCCAAGAGGTGTAAATGGGCCTCCAGCAGGCAGTGGAGAAAAAGCAGGAGCGTCGAGGAGGAAGCCCGTGCCCGCTGCTGGGAGTCACACAAAGCCAGGCTTCATGGATGAGCGGCGACAGTTGGGGCAGCTCCGGGTCCCGTTGTTCTGCAGGCACCTGGGGAGGCAAAGGGCCTGTCCACTCTCCTGAGGCCTATCCTTCCCTCCAGGCCCCGGGCCCTCTCTTCCTTCCTCCCCTGCTCTCTGCAGGGGCGGGGACGCATCCTGGTGGCTGTCAGCAACAATGGAAGGGAACGGATCGGTCCCCCAGGCTCCCACTGCACCCGGCTTGCCCCTCTGTTCCTCTGCCCCAGGGACTTCTGGGAGCAGAGCATGGGCTCCGAGTTGAGAGGATGGGATGGAGCCAAACCCAGGGCAGGTCTGGCCTTGGGTGTCTGACCTAAGGGCCTTTGAGGGGCCTCTCTGATTTCTCTTTGGGGATTATCATAAGAATGGCCACCTTTAGATGGGCTGCTGGGAGGATTCAATGAGTCAATATACAGGAAGTGATGGGGTGTGTGTGTGTGTTTTAATAGAGACAGGGTTTCGCCATGCTGGCCAGGCTGGTCTCAAACTTCTGGGCTCAAGTGATCCGCCCACCTCGGCCTCCCAAAGTGCTGGGATGATAGACGTGAGCCACCGCGCCCGGCCAAAGTAAGTATCTGGTATTAGCATATTGCTGTGATTAGGCCAGGTGGGCCCTAGAGTGCCTCAAAGAGACCCGGCCCCCCCCACCCCCACCCCTCAAGAGGCCCGCACCTGAGGTGGAAGATGTGGGAGCAGGGCAGGGCTTGCAGCCGGCTGTTCTTCTCGCCTATGGACTCGCCGCACAGGCCGCAGTAGAGCTCCGTCTCCTCCACGCACTCGTGGAACCGCACCACGTGCGCCCGCAGTTCCCGCTGCAGCCCTTTGCTGCGGTAGATGCTCTCGCTCAGACAGTGCAGCTTGAGTTGGCTCAGCTGGGGCCCGCAGGAGTGGAGAGCGGCGGTGGGGGGCGAGAGCCAAGTCAGTGCAGGCAGACTCCAGTCCCAGCCACCTCCCTGTCTTGCTGATGAATCTCGGAAAAATGTTCCTGCCCTCTCTGGCCCTCGCTTTCTTTCATGCGAATGAGGGGCTGAGATCAGAGGTCTTCACCCCCACAACTGCCTGGGGACCCCATGTTTTTGACAGATTTTATGACCAAACCTGGTACCCTGACTCCATAATAATTTGTGGTGAGGCTCCATGGCTCACGCCTAAAATCCCAGCAATTTGGGAGGCCGAGGCAGGCAGACCACCTGAGGCCAGGAGTTTGAGACCAGCCTGGCCAACATGATGAAACCCCATCTCTACGAAAAATACAAAAATTAGTCAGGGGTGGTGATGAGCGCCTGTAATTCCAGCTACTCGGGAGGCTGAGGCAGGAGAATCGCTTGAACCCAGGAGGTAGAGGTTGCAGTGAGGCGAGATCATGCCATTGCACTACAGCCTGGGCTACAAAAGTGAAACTCCATAGCAAAAAAATAATAATAATAATGATTAATTTGCTTTCCTCTTTTTATTAATTAAATATACATACAACAGCTCATCAGCATTTGGATCAGCCTGATACCCAGGTAAACCAGAGTAGCTATAATGCAACCAAAAGCAAATCTTTTTGGCATTTTAGTTGGACTTTGTACAGGAGCCCATAGAAATGCACATCTGGGCTGGGTGTGGTGGCCCATGCCTGTAATCCCAGCACTTTAGGAGGCCAAGGTGGGCAGATCACTTGAGGTCAGGAGTTTGAGACCAGCCTGGCAAACATGGTGAAACCCCATCTTTAAAAAAAAAAGAAAGAAATGCACATCTGGAAGCCTTTGAGAAATGGTGAACCTGATTTCAGTATTTTAAGGTTTGGAGATTACTATGATTCATTTTTATTTTTTTAGATGGAGTCTTGCTCCATCACCCAGGCTAGAGTGCAATGGCAGGATCTCGGCTCACTGTAACCTCTGCTTCCCAGGTTCAAGTCATTCTCCTGCCTCAGCCTCTGAGTAGCTGGGATTACAGGCGTCTACCACCATACATGGCTAATTTTTGTATTTTTAGTAGCTCTGCCCACCTCGGCCTCCCAAAGTGCTGGGATTACAGGTGTGAGCCACCGCACCCGGCCTTGGTTTTGGTTTTTAGCCCATGCTAATCTTCTCTGTATTGTTCCCATTTCAGAATATGGGCTGCTGAAGTGAGCACTAGATACCATTATTAAATTTGGAACATGGGCTTTGTAGTTAAAACAGACAAGTTAGTAGGTATAGGACCTTGGATGCCTCTTTGAGCCTTACTTTTCCTCATCTGTAAAATGGGGCTTGCTGTACCCACCTCGCAGGGAGAGAGTGAGGACTAGATCCAATACCTGTAAGGACCCTGTGTGTGCTCAGTGCTCAGGGAGTGGAGGCCACTGTTAGGAGTTTTTGTTTGTTTTGACACAGGGTCTCACTCTGTCATCCAGGCTGGAGTGCAATGGAGTAGTCACAGCTCACTGCGGCCTCGACCTTCCAGGCTCAAGCTATCCTCCCACCTCAGCCTCCTGAGTGGTTGGGATGACAGGTGTGTGCCACCACGCCCAACTAATTTTTAAAATTTTTTAGTATAGGCTGGGTGTGGTGGCTCACGCTTGTAATCTCAGCACTTTGGGAGGCTGAGGTGAGTGGATCACCTGAGGTCAGCAGTTCGAGACCAGCCTGGCCAACATGGTGAAACCCCATCTCTACTAAAAATACAAAAATTAGCCAGGCATGGTAGCAGGCGCCTGTAATCCCAGCTACTCAAGAGGCTGAGGCAGGAGAATCACTTGAACCTGGGAGGCGGCGCAGTGAGCCTGGATTGCACTATTGCACTCCAGCCTGGGCGGCAACAGCAAAACTCCATCTAAAAAAAAATAAATAATATATATATATATTTTTTTGTAGAGAGTGTTGGGATTATAGGTGTGAGCCGCCATGCCCAGCCCACTGTTAGGAGTTTTGATCAACGTCAGGAAGCCTCTGAGGAATTCTCTATCCTCCAAGCTATGAAACTCCTGCCCTGCCCTCAGAAGTGCTCTCTGTGTGGCAGAGAAAGAGCCAGGGTCTGGCATGGCTGCAGGCAGCTCCCAGGATCAGGAAGGGCTTGTGGCGTGAGCAGCCTCAGGAAGGCCCTTCCCCAGACCTAAGTCCCCCACTTGGGCCCTTGACCCCAGACCCAGGACACAGCATCAAGTCTGACCTTGTTCCCCACCTCCTCGGCCAGATCCTGGGCTCTCTCGATGGCGTCCAGAGCCTGAAAGGTGAGCACAGGCCAGGGCTGGGGGCAGGGCCCTCTGACAGAGGCCTTCCTCACAGGAAGCATCGGGGAGGGGAGGTGGACCCGGGGAGGCGACATGGCAGCAGGAAGAGACTGGGGCACAGTCACCACGGCTGTGTGGGCAAGGGACCTCCTGCCTCAGTTTACCCAGCAGTCTGGGTTCCAATCCCAGTTCCAGCCCTTTACTAGCTGTGGGTCCCAGGGGCAAGAGATGGGCCTTCTCTGAGCCTGGAAAATGACCAGGAGTGTTCTGGCCTCATGGGATCAGGGTGAGGCTGACATCAGACAAAGTGGCTGAAAGAGCCAGCTAACCCACTGGCCCCGAGTGAGGAGCGCTGGGAGGGCTACAGGCTGTGGGAAAGGCCCGACCTCACCTTGTCCAGCGCCTTCCTGGCCACCCAGCACTTGGCCACACCCAGCAGCGCCTGCACCTGCCCCAGGCGGTTTCCGATCTCGGTCATGATGCTCATGGCGGAGTCATACCTGGGAAAGGCCGTCTGCAGAGCCAGGTGGGGGATGGAATCAGGCTGCAGCCAGCCTGCACCACCGACCCCCGCACTTCCAGCCCCTGCATCCCAGTGACCTGACCTCCAGGTCCCCACGGCTCCGGTGGATGTCAGCGAAGCAGAGCAGGCAGAGCGCCTGCAGCGGCCGGTCCCCGTGCTGCAGCGCGATCTTCATGGACTCCTGCAGCGAAGGCCAGCGGCTTAGGCCTGCTCCTCTGCCGCCACCACTCTGCCCCCCTCCGTGGGCCCCTCTGAAGGCACAGCCCAGGGGACCAACATCCTCAGAGCCTACCGCATGGATCATGGTGGCGAGGCCTCACACACAGAACCACTGAAGTCACAGCACCCAGCAAGGTGGGTGGAAAGTGAGGCTCAAAAAGTGACTTGATTAAGGTCAGCCAGTAAGTGACAAAGCTGGGATGTGCACCCAGGTTGTGGGATTCCAGAGACTGGCTCTTTCCCCTCTCTGCTCTTCAAAGTTCCCCATATTAGGTGTTGGGGACAGAGGGAAGCCCCCTCCCCTGCAGATGGACTGGAAGGGAGTGAGGTTTGGGATGAAGTTGGGGGCAAATATTTCTTTCAGGGGCTCAGGTGTAGAGTGGCTGGGCGGGGGGCAAGCCCTGGGGAGCCCCCAGGGGTTGATTTGGAAGAAGGAGGCCCTGCTGTCCCAGGCCCCAGCCCCTGGCCCACACTGCCTCACCCCCCACTGCCCCCTTCCCTGCTGCCCCACCTCACAACACTCCATGGCACTGCCCAGGTGGCCCAGCAGGCGATAGGCCACAGCCATGTGGTACTGGCTCATGGCCCGGTACTTCAGGCTCCAGCCTTTGCCATAGTCGTTGACGAGCTCTGCGGCCTTGCAGGGGAAGAACAGGGCTTTCTCATAGTCCTGCAGGGGACGTGGGATGGAAGGTGGCACACTGAGCGGTGGAGGCTGCCCCAAGTCAAGGGCTCCTGGGCCAGGCTTCTCTAACAGCAGGTAGGGTGGGGGGCCCCTATTGTCTGTTCATTCACTGTGGCAACGAGAACAAGAGTGACCCAGGCTGGCCAGGCGTGGTGGCTCACGCGTGTAATTCCAGCACTTTGGGAGGCCGAGGTGGGCGGATCACAAGGTCAGGAGTTCGAGACCAGCCTGGCCAACATGGTGAAATCCCGTCTCTACTAAAGATACAAAAAATTAGCTGGACATGGTGGCAGACACCTGCAGTCCCAGCTACTCAGGAGGCTGAGGCAGGAGAATTGCTTGAACCCTGGAGGCGGAGATTGCAGTGAGCTGAGATCACTCCATTGCACAACAGCCTGGGGGACAGGCAATACTTTGTCTCAAAAAAAAAAAAAAAAAAAAAAAAAGAGGGAACCCAGGTAGAGGGAACAGCTGGTGCAAAGGTGTGCGCTCCGTGGATGCACAGATTTTCATCTGGTTTGTGACGAATCCCAAGAGCCTAGCACAGTTCTGGGCACTTGGTAGATGCACAGGAAATGTTTGTTGAGTGAATGATGAAAAGGCAAGAAAATAGAATTGGCTTCTCTTTTCTCCCAACGCCAAATGGGCTCTTCAGCTTCAGAGACACACAGGGACGGGGAGACACCAGATCCCTCCACTACAGCTTGCTGCTGGCACCCGGAAGCAGGTGTCCACCGAAGCTCAGTGGCAGATTGGCAGCAAACAGGCTCAAGAGAACATCAGACAGACTCAGCGAGGCGACGCAACTCTGCTCGTCCTTTCTCCTCAAGCTTCCAAATGCCTTTTCTATCTGGCCACGGTCAGCTGCTGCCCTCACCTCATCACTCCACGAAGGAAAGGAAGAAAATCGCGGAGAAGCTCCTTCCCCTCCTGTCTCCACCAGATCTCCCACCTCCACACCTCTGCTCCCACGCTCTCTTTTCCTGTCACTGCGGAGGACGGCTCCTGTTCCCATCAAATGCCAGCCCCCGACGAGCAGTCTCTGCATCATCAAGTTCTCTCTTTCTACTGAATCGTTCCCATCCACGTGCAAACACGTCTGGCATTTCTCATCTTATTTAAAAAAGAAAAACTGGGCCGGGCACAGTGGCTCACGCCTGGAATCCCAGCACTTTGGGAGGCTGGGACAGGATGATCACTTGAGCCCAGGGGCTGGAAATCAGCCTGGCAACATGGCGAGACCCTGTCTCTACAGAGATAAAATTAGCTGTGCATGGTGGTGCGCACCTGTAGTCCCAGCTACTCGAGAGGCTGAGGTGGGAGGATCACTTTAGCACAGCAGTCAAGGACAGGGAGCTGAGCTTGCACCACTGCACTCCAGCCTGGGTGACACAGGCAGACCCTGTCCCACACACACACACACAAAAAAAAGAAGGAAAGGAAAAAAGAAAACGAACCCACCTTCTCTTGACCTAATTGCCCTTCAGCTAAAGCTCCATTTCACTGTTCTTTTTCAAGGTAAATCTGTTTGATCTTTCACTTAATATTTAACAAGCAGAGAAACTGCATGACCAAAAGAGAACTGTCAATAACCTCAATAAACACCTTTCCCTTATGTGTCTTATTACATACTTTAAAATTTGAAGCCATATAAATGTTTTACAGATTAAAAAAATTAAATTTAATTTAAAAAAATATCTAAAAATAGAAAATGGAGGTAAGGTGCAGTGGCTCATGCCTGTAATCCCAGCACTTGGGGAAGCTGAGTTGGGAGAATTGCTTGAGGCCAGGAGTTCAATATCAGCCTGGGCAACATTGCAAGACCGCTGTCTCTACAAAAAATTTAAAAATTAGCCAGATGTGGAAGAATGTGCCTGCAGTCCCAGCTACTCAGGAGGCTGAGGAGGGGGAATCGATTGAATACAAAAGTTCTAGGTTACAGTGACCTGTGATTGCGCCACTGCACTCCAGACTGGGTAACAGAGCAAAACCCTGTCTCAAAAAAAAAAGGAAGGCCAGGCGCAGTGGCTCATGACTGTAATCCCAGCACTTTGGGAGGCCAAGGCAGGTGGATCAGCTGAGGTCAGGAGTTCAAAACCAGCCTGGGCACCATGGTGAAACCCTGTTTCTACTAAAAATATGAAAATTAGCTGGGCGTGGTGGCAGGCACCTGTAATCCCAGCTACTCAGGAGGCTGAGGCAGGAGAATCGTTTGAACCCAGGAGGCAGAGGTTGCAGTGAGCTGAGATGCGCCACTGCACTCCAGCCTGGGTGACAAGAGCAAAACTCCGCCCCTGCTCCCCCATAACAATACCCAGGGTCAGAACCATAAAAACACCCTGGGTCAGTGCAGGCACTGACCCTCTCAGTTCCTTCATAGTTGGCCCTCCTCCTCTCACCTCTCTACCTATGTACACACCTGAGACGCACCTGGCAGCCATGCTGGCCTCTGTTCTTCCTGGAACATTCCAGGTGTGCTCCCCCAGGGTCCAGCTTGGCTTTAGGCGTTCTCTCATTTTTGCCTAGAATGTTCTCTTACCAGATTTCTGCATGGTGAACCTTCTCATCTTTAAGCCATCAAACATCACCTCCGCGAGGCCCTCCGACCACCATGTTGAAATTATGACGCCCCAGCGCCCAGTGCTGCCAGTCCCTTGCCCTGCTTTGATCTCTCCTAGCCACTTGACTTCCTGACTGTATTAATCATCTTTCTTCCCCAATTAGAATCCAACCCTCATGAGGACGGGGACTTTGCTGTTCTTCTCACTGCTACACCCTAGGCCAACAGTCTTGGGATATAGTAGATGCTCAGTGAATATTTGATAACTGAATCCATACAACCCACTGTAAGGTGAGTCCTATTCTCCTTCATTTTACAGATATCTCTCGCAAGGTTCAGAGAGGAGAGGTGGCTTGCCCAAGACCACACAGCATACAGGGGAGGCCGCTGGCCTATCCTCACACAGGAGCCTCCCATGATTCATCCAGGAAGTCAGACAGATTAAGGTTTGAATCCCGGCTCTGCCCTTGCTGGTTTCCTGGCCAAGTTGTTACCTTCCTGGATAAGCCTTGCCCCTCTCTGATTCTCACTGGCCTCATCCCTCCCTAAAAGGCAGGCTGAATGCAGTAGTGCCACAGGGTGTGTGCCTCATGAGAGGGGACCTCCAAAGCCCTCCACTGCCACCCCCCTGGGGCACAGGCCCACCTTGACCTGGGCGTAGAAGCTTCCCAGGCTGCAGCACACACGGCACTCCAGCATGGCGTCATCGTTGTTGTGGGCATAGCGCAGGGCTTTCTCGAAGCTCTCCAGGGCCTTCTGGAAGACGCTGAGGCCCAGGAAGGCATTGCCCATGCTCAGGCTGACCTGACCTCCGAGCTGGGCGCCTGCCCTGGTGCCAGGCAGCCCGAGGCAGGTCTTGCAGTAGGAGATAGTCTTGTGAAACTCACACAGCTTCTCGTTGCTGCGCGCCAGGTTCAGGTAGCTCTCCAGGAGGAAGTCAGCATCCTCCAGCTCCCGGGCCGTGTCGATCTGGACCACAGCGAACTGCGCACCACGTGGTGGGCAGGTGGTGCTCAGCCTGGACTCTGAGCCTTGGACCACAGCCTGCGCTGCAGGCTCAGATCTGGAGGCTCCGCACCCGCCCTCCAGCTTCACACCCAAAGCAGCAGCGCCCAAAGCTTCAACCCAGAGCTTCCACCCGCCAGCCTCAGCTATCCTCCCTACATCCCGGCCTCTCCTCCCAAGCTCAGGCTCATAGCCTTCACCTTCTACCCCAAGCCTCAGATCTGGAGTCTCCACCACCCACCTACGCCCAGCCTCAACCGTGGAGTCCACACCCCCACTAGGCTCAGATACAGAACACCAGACAGGAAGGCTGAAATCTACACTGGGCTTGAGACCCATGAACCCTGGATCCTGAGGCCAGTAAACCTCAGTCTCAGAGTCTTGGGCTGCAGTTCAAGGCCACAGGCCTGAATCTGATGCCGGGATTAGTATCTAAGACCCAGGGCCTTAGATGTAGGTAGATTCATAGCCTTGGGCCCCAGAGGCCAGCAAGTGGGACACACAGGAGCCTGAGGAGGCCGAGAGGGGACTGGGGAGCCCGGGAGGAATGGAGCCCCGCCTGACCCTCGCACACCTCTGGACCGGGTGCACCCACCTTCAGCATTTCCTTGTAGCGGCCCATCTCCGAGTGGGCGGTGACCAGGCAGCCCAGCACGCGGAAGCGCCCCACGAGGTCGGAGCTCTTCTCCAGCACCTTCGTCCACACCTCCAGCGCCTTCTCCGTCTGGTTGGACTGGTACAGCTGGAGCCCCTTCTCAATCTGCTGCTTGGTCTGGTCCTGCCCCATTCTCCCCAAGCCCTGTGCCCCACGTGGGGTGACCCCCGTGGCTCTGTGCCTCTAGGCACTCATGGCGCAGGACTCAGAGTGCCGGCTGCCCCCGGAACCCGGGAACAAAAGCAGTATTATTGGGTGGGAGCCCGAGCGGGGCCTGGATGGAGAGCAAGCGCCACCCTGGGAACAAAGCTGGTTCAGCCCCTGTTCGCAGCTGTCCCTGCCAGTTGGGGCCACGTGGCCTCTGAGGAATGTCTGCAGCAAGGTCACGCAGGCCTCTGCCGCACCCACCCGTGAGCTGGGAGGTGGCTTCCCTGAGCATAGAGGCATCTTGCCACCTGGGCACCCCGTTGGGCGTCCCTTCCAAACCTCCGAGGCTGGCCTTGACCACCCTGGCAGCACCGGCCCTCCCAGCAGCCTTGCCAAGGGGCCAGCTCCAGCAATGGACAGGCCTGGGGCCAGAGGTGCTCGGGAGAAGCAGGGTGGACCTGCAGGTCCGGGGAAGCCGGGTCAGTGCCCAGCCCGGCTGGATCTCATCACTGGACTGTGATGAGAACTCAATGACTAATGCGTTGACAAGGACTTAGGACAGCCCATAAGGGCTGCCCCAGGCTATCTTGCGCCGTATCGGACGCCTGCAAGGCCAGAGCCCAGCCCTTGAAGTTTCAGTTACGGGTCTCAATTCCAATCCCAACCCCAGTTTGAAAGGGTCCCCATAATGAGCTTTAACACCAGGTAGTGTGGAGAAGGGCCCCCCACCCCCACCCCCGCCAAGCAGGCCAGCTCATCCCAACCGGCTTCTCTCTCTGCATTCCAGCCTTCTTCCTGCCTCAGGGCAAAGTTCATCCTTTCTGGCTGGGCAATTCAGTGGTTTTTTAGTATATTCACAAAGATGCACATTAATTCCAGAATATTTGAATCACCCAAAAAGAAGACACATACCCATCGGCAGTTACACCACTCCATTCCCCATGTTGGTATGGCTGAATCATGTTCCCCCAACCAAACGCGTATGTTTAAGTCCTAACTCTCAGTATCTCACAATGTGATTGTATTTGGAGAAAGGTCTTTAAAGGGGTAATTGAGGTAAAATGAAGTCATGTGGTACTCCAGTAAGACTGGTGTCGCCCCACTTTTTTTGAGACAGGGTCTCAATGTGTCACCCAGGCTGTTACTCAGGCTAGTGGCTACAGTGGTGAGTGCAGTGGTGCAGTCTAAGAGAACTGCAACCTCTACCTCCTAGGCTTAAGCGATCCTCCCACCTCAGTCTCCTGGGTAGCTGAGACCACAGGTGTGCATCACCGCATCTGGCTAATTTTTGTAGAGATGGATTTCACCATGTTGCCCAGGCTGGTCTTGAACTCCTGGAGGTGCAGGTTGTAACATGAGTTGTGATTGCACCACTGCACTCTAGCCTGAGCTACAGAAAAAGACTCTGTCTCAAAAACAAAAACAAATAAATAATACATTTTTATTTAAAAAAATTATGTTATTTTATTTTTGAGACGGAGTTTTGCTCTTGTTGCCCAGGCTGGAGTGCAATGGCACAATCTCAGCTCACTGCGACCTCCACCTCCCGGGTTCAGGCGATTTTCCTACCTCAGTCTCTCAAGTAGCTGGGATCACAGGCATCCACCATGCCTGGCTGATTTTTTGTATTTAGTAGAGACAGGGTTTCACCATGTTCATCAGGCTGGTCTCGAACTCCTGACCTCAGTTGATCCACCTGCCTTGGCCTCCCAAAGTGCTTGGATTACAGGTGTAAGCCACCATGCCTGGCCATGATAAAATTTTTTTTTTAAGCAGAGTCTGCTCTGTCATGCAGGCTGGAGTGCAGCAGCGCGATCTCGGCTCACTGCCACCTCCACCTCCTGGGTTCAAGTGATTCTCCTGCCTCAGCCTCCTGAGTAGCTGGGACTACAGGCATGTGCCACCATTCCCAGCTAGTTTTTGTATTTTTAGTAGAGATGGGGTTTACCATGTTGGCCAGGATGGTCTCAATCTCTTGACCTCGTGATCTGCCCGCCTCAGCCTCCAGAAGTGTTGAGATTACAGGTGTGAGCCACCACGCCCAGCCACAGTAAATTTTTAAAAAGGACACAGTCGCATAGAAGCAGAGCACTTGAAGACACAGGGAGAATACAGCTATCTACAAGCCCAGGAGCAAGGCCTCAGAATGAACCCAACTCTGCCAATTCCTTGATTTTGGGCTTAGCCTCCAGAACTGTGAGAAAATAAATTTCTGATGTTTAAGCCACCCAGTGTCTATGGACCTGTTGTGGACCCTTCACGGGAGTGGAATCATATAATATGTGGTCATCTGTGACTGGCTTAACTTAGCATAATGTTTTCAAGATTCATCTATGTTTTCAACCGTATCAAAACTTCAGGCTGGGCACGGTGGCTCATACTTGTAATCCCAGCACGTTGGGAGGCAAGTGGATCAACTAACGTTGGGAGTTCAAGATCAGCCTGACCAACATGGAGAAACCCGGTCTCTATTAAAAACACAAAAAATTAGCTAGGCATGGTGGTGCATGCCTATAATCCCAGATACTCAGGAGGCTGAAGTAGAGGAATCGCTTGAACCCGGGAGGCGGAGGTTGCGGTCAGCCGAGATCTCGCCACTGCACTCCAGCCTGGGCAATGAGAAGAAACTCTATCTCGAAAAAAAAAAAAAAAAAGAACTTTACATTGCTTTTTGTGGTCGGTTAATACCTGTTGTCTAGATATATTTTGTTGATTCATCAGTTGATAGGCATTTTGGTTGTTTCATTTTTGGCTATTATGAATTAATGATGCTATAAAAATTCATGTACAAGTTGGGCCGGGCACAGTGACTCGTGCCTGTAATCCCACACACTGGGAGGCTGAAGCAGGCAGATCGCTTGAGCCCAGGAGTTGCAGACAAGCCTGGGAAACACAGTGAGGCTAGTGAGACCCTGTCTCTACAAAAAATACAAAAAAAATTAGCTGGGTGTGGTGGTACGCAGCTGTGGTCGCAGCTACTCGGGAGGTTGAGGCAGGAGAATCACTTGAGCCTAGGAGGTCGAACTGAAGTGAGCCACCATCACAACACTACACTCCAGCCTGGGTGACAGTGTGAGACCTTGTCACAAAAAAATAAAAAATTCACATACAAGGATTTTTTTTTTTTTTTGAGATGGACTCTCACTCTGTTGCCCAGACTTGAGTGCAATGGTGTGATCTCCGTTCACTGCAACTTCTGCCTCCCGGGTTCAAGCGATTTTCTTGCCTCAGCCTCCCGAGTAGCTGGGATTTCAGCCTACCGAATAGCTGGGATTATAGGTGTCCCTCACTATGCCTGGCTACTTTTTGTATTTTTAGTAGAGACAGGGTTTCACCATGTTGGTCCGGCTGGTTCTTGAACTCCTGACCTCAGATGATCCACCCGCCTCGGCCTCCCAAAGTGCTGAGATTACAGGCATGAGCCACCTCGCCCAGCCTCATATACAAGGCTTTGTTTATTTTGTTCTGTTTTTTGAGATGGAGTCTCACTTTGTCACCAGGCTGGAGTGCAGTGGCATGATCTCGGTTCACTGCAATCTCCGCCCCGTGAGTTCAAGTGATTCTTCTGCCTCAGCCTCCCATGTAGCTGGGACTACAGGCTCGCGTCACCACGCCCTGCTAATTTTTGTCTTTTTAGTAGAGATGGCGTTTCACCATGTTGGCCAGGATGGTCTCAATCTCCTGATCTCGTGATCCACCCACCTCAGCCTCCCAAAGTGCTGGGATTACAGGTGTGAGCCACGGCGCCCGGCCATGTACAAGGTTTTATGGGGACATGTTTTCATTTCTCTTAGGTATATACTTGGAGTGGAAGTGCTGGGTAATATGGTAACTGCTACATTCTGGTAACTGTTAGGTTCAACTTTTTGAGGACCTGCCTACCTGTTTGCCCCAGGGCCTTTGCACCTCCTAATTCCTTCTCTGCTTCCCACACTCACTCTCTGCCTCATAAATCATAATTAGGATGAATCAATATCCTCTCACTGAATTACATAGCTTTCTGATGCAAGATTTATCTCTGTAAATTTTACTTTGAGACAGGGTCTCACTTTGTCACCCAGGCTTGAGTGCAGTGGCACAGTCTAGGCTCACTGAGGCCTCGACCTCCTGGGCTCAAGCCACCCTCCCGCCTCAGCCCCCGCAAGTAGTTGGGATTACAGGTGCATGCCACCACGCCCAGCTGATTTTTATATTTTTGGTAGAGACAGGGTTTCGCCATGTTGACCAGGCTGCTCTCGAACTCCTGTGCTCAAGTGATCCACTGGCCTCGGCCTCTCAAAATACTGGGATTACAGGCGTGAGCCATTGCGCCCCGACTCTCTAGAATTTTATATTTGTGAGGTTGTTTGCTGAACGTCTTTACTCCTCACTCAAATGAGATCGTATGGCCGGGGCCTAATGCAGGGCAGGACTTTGTCTCCTTCACCACTGACTATATTCCCAGAGCAAGGCCCAGCACACTGTTGCCCCTCAATAAATATGTCAAATATTGGTAAATGGGGAAGAAGGGGAGGAAAATCAGCTTCACTGGGCAATTCAGGGCAACTGCTGCAGGTTCAGGGGATCTGCCCCAGCCTGCACCCTCCTGGGGAAACAGCACAGGCAGACATGACTTGCTTCCTGAGAGCCCAGCAGGTCACAAGGCAAATACCCTGCTGAGGGCTCTAGGCCCCAGGTTCGGCAGAGGCAGATGGGGTGTGGGAGTAGGCCCTGGGACAGGTGACTAGGCAAGGCCACTTGGACTCCCAACAGGAGTGCTCCTAGGCCTGGGAAAGGGAGGGAGAGCTGGCTGGGGTCTTCTCTCCTCTCAGGCAGGCCGGGGTTGATGCTGAGATGCAATGTGAGGGAAGCTGGGCCCACAGGGAAGGTGTGAAGGGCCAGCAGGTTCTCCCCACTCCAGGGCCCAGACACTGTTCACATCAAGTCTCTGGCAGAAGGAATGGAGGAAGGAGAGCCGGCGTCTACACCCCAACGGAGTCGGGGAGCAGTCTTCCTGTTTCCTGGGGAACCCAAATGACCTCAAAACTTGAAAACTTGACGGGATCAAGGTGTCCTTTCCCCGAGACAGTCTTTGTTCATCTGACTTTAGTGATGGGAATGTGCCATACTTGTTTGTTCTAGGTAGCAGAGTACCTTATGTTTCCTTCAAAAATTTCATTTTTCTTTTTTTTTTTCTTTTGTAAGATGGAGTTTTTCTCTCTTGTTGCCCAGGCTGGAGTGTAGTGGTGCAATCTCAGCTCACTGCAACCTCCACCTCCCGGGTTCAAGCAATTCTCCTGCCTCAGCCTCCCGAGTAGCTGGAATTACAGGCAAGCACTTCCACACCTGACTAATTTTTGCATTTTTAATAGAGACGGGGTTTCACCATGTTGGCCAAGCTGTTCTCGAACTCCTGGCCTTCAGTGATCTGCCCGCCTCAGTCTCCCAAATGCTGGGATTACAGGTGTGAACCACCATGCCCAGCCTCAGAAATTTTATTTCTGAGTACATTTTCCAGAAATCAGCTACTGTGGTTAGGTTAAGGGCATGCTCCACTGCAGCAAGGGCTGTGGTTTGTCTTTGTAGTACTAGTAATTAAACGCACGGCACCTGGCAAAGTAAGAGGAAACCAACAGAAGAATCCTAACATTTTCTCAGTTAAGCATTTCTTCCGGTTTACAGACAAGGAAATGGAGGCATGGAGAGGTAAGGTGACCTGCCCAAGACTACACTGCCATCTGCTGGTCCCAGACAGCTGGGACCAGAAGCCTTGTAGGAGTCTCAGGTTTTTTTGTCTCGCTCTGTCGCCAGGCTGGAGTGCAGTGCCACAATCTCGGCTCACTGCAACCTCTGCCTCCTGGGTTCAACTGATTTTTGTGCCTCAGCCTCCTGAGTAGCTGGGATTACAGGTGCATGCCACCACATCCAGCTACTTTTTTTTTTTTTTTTTTTGTATTTTTGGTAAATATGAGGTTTCACCATGTTGGCCAGGCTGGTCTTGAACTCATGACCTCAGTGCTGGGATTACAGGCGGGAGCTACCACGCCTGGCCAGGAGTCCCATTCTTAACCACTACACAATCCCAGAAAGGAGAGGACAAGGGAAATGGAGGAAGTGGAGAACAGAACAATAGTTTTCAGGAATCCACTGTGATCTTTACCCAACACATAGCAGTCACTGGGAAGTATCCAAAGCTGTAGCCTGGGTGGGCAGAAGAAATGTATTAAGGAGAGGGTAAAGAGTCAAGACTTGCTCACCAATGGCTAGTGGACAAAAAGCCCCTGGAAGGTATGGGGAAGAGCCACTAAATGAAATGGTCTTTTCAGGGCCATTCAACCTCATAAGGTGGTGGGAGTCAGGAAATTCAGGGGTCTCACCAAGGTGCCTGCTGTGCCAGGTACCAGCTGCACACCTCGCATTTTAGATCCCTGTTTTATAATCAAAAGTAGAAATAAAGTTTGGGCCTGAAGCAAGAGTCACAATCTGACATGTGAAGATTGAATATTTCTGAGTTGGTTGGCAACATTTGTTATCTAGGATATTTTACACAAAAATCTGCATTTCCTGCTTCTCCTCAAGCGTGGAAGCTCAGCTGGGTGCAGTGGCCTATAATCCCAGCATTCTGGGAGGCTGAGACAGGTGCATCACCTGAACTCAAGAGTTCGAGATCAGCCTGGCCAACATGATGAAACCTCATCTCCATGGAAAATACGAAAAATCAGCCTGGCCTGGTGACAGGCACCCGTAGTCTCAGCTACTAGGGAGACAGAGACACGAGAATCGCTTGAACCTCGGAGGTGGAGGTTGCAGTGAGCCGAGATCATGCCATTGTACTCCAGCCTGGGTGATGAGAGTGAAACTCTGTCTCAAAAAAAAAAGAAGTAGAAGGCCGGGTGAGGTGACTCATGCCTGTAATCCCAGCACTTTGGGAGGCCGAGGCAGGTGGATCACTTGAGGTCGGGAGTTCAAGGCCAGCCTGACCAACATGTAGAAATCCTGTCTCTACTAAAAATACAAAATTGGCCAGGCGTGGTGTGCATGCCTGTAATCCCAGATACTTGGGAGGTTGTGGCAGGAGAATCACTTGAACCCAGAAGGGAGGTTGCGGTGAGCCAAGATTGTGCCATTGCAGTCCAGTCTGGGCAACAAGAGTGAAACTCCGCCTCAAAAGAAAAAAAAAAGTGGAAACACACATGCTCAGACCTTGATTCTGTTTACCAACCAGTCAAGTGGTCGGGATCTGGCCCCAAGAGACCATGAATGTTTTCCCGATTCATTCACTGGGACCGTGCACCCCCCCCCGCCCCGACTCCCTGTTCTTGCCTTGACATTGAAGCCAAATGCCACTTGTCTTGTTTTTTTTGAGATGGGGTTTGCTCTTGTTGCCCAGGCTGCGATCTTGGTTTGATCTTGGCTCACCAGAACCTCCGCCTCCCAGGTTCAAGTGATTCTCTTGCTTCGGCCTCCTGAGTAGCTAGGATTACAGGTACATGCCACCACACCCAGCTAATTTTTATATTTTTAGTAGAGATGGGGTTTCTCCATGTTGGTCAGGCTGCTCTCGAACTCCCGACCTCAGGTCATCCGCCCGCCTTGGCCCCCCAAAGTGCTGGGATTACAGGCGTGAGCCACCGTGCCAGGCCTGCCACTTGTCTTATGCTGGCCTCCTTTCACACGAGTACATCAGAGTTGCAACCCCTACTCCAGATGCATGACGGATGTAACTGGAGGGGACAGTCCCAGACTCTGTCTACCATGACCATTCGAATTCTTGGGAAGTCTCCCCCTCTTACCAAGTTAGTTTCCCCAATTAAAAAGATAGCAAGTTTTCCATGAAAATCAAATGACCTCACTTTGAAAAGAAACCATTGAACAAATAATAAGCTCTATTGGCTTATTATTTATGATATTGCAAAACTAGAAAGAATCTGTGTCTGATAGAAGGGTGGTTGATAAACCATGAAGTGTTCTGTAGACTCTAAACAAGGAAGCAGTAGATACCTGTATAACCAGATGGAATGGAGCCCAGGGCATAGTAACTTTAAAAAGCAAGCTGCAGGCCGGGTGCAGTGGCTCATGCCTGTAATCACAGCACTTTTGGAGACCGAGGCAGGTGGACCACCTGAGGTCAGGAGTTCAAGACCAGCCCGACCAACATGGTGAAACCCAGTCTCTAATAAACATAAAAAATGAGCTGGGCGTGGTGGCGCATGGCTGTAATCCCAGCTACTTGGGAGGCTGAGGCAGGAGATCGCTTGAACCCAGGAGGCGGAGGTTGCAGTGAGCCGAGATTGTGCCACTGCACTCCAGTCTAGGCAACAAGAGAGAGACTCCGTCCCCACCGCCCCGCCCCCCCGGCAAAAAAAAAGCTGCCGAACATTCTGTATATTATGGTGTGATCATCTTTTTTTTTTTGAAACAGGGTCTCGCTGTTACCCAGGCTGGAGTGCAGAGGTGTGATCATAGTTCACTGCAGCCTCAACCTCTCCGGCTCGAGCAATCCTCCTCCCTCAGCCATCCAAGTAGCTGGGACTACAGGTGTGTACCACCACACCTGGCTGATTTTTTTTTTTTTTTTTTTTTTTGTAGACGGGGTTTCTCCATGTTGGTCAGGCTGGTCTTGAACTCCTGACCTCAGGTGATCCGCCCGCCTTGGCCTCCCAAAGTGCTGGGATTACAGGCATGAGCCATTGCGCCCAGCCCCCTGGCTGATTTTTAAAAATTTTTTGTAGAGACAGGTCTCTGTTGCCCAGGCTGGTATCAAACACCTGGGTTCAAGTAATCCTCCTACCTTGGCCTCCCAAAGTGCTGGGATTATAGGCATAATCTGAGCTACCACACTCAGCATGATCGCAACATCTCATTTTTATTAACAAAAAATATGTACTTATTTTTTGTGTTTCTAAGGAAAAATCCTGGAAGCACATGACCCCTCCTGTTATCAATGGGCTGTGGGACGGGGCATTGGCTCACTTTAACTATGACTTTGGTTTTGTTTTTTGAGATAGTATCTTGCTCTGTCACCCAGACTAGAGTGCCGTGGCACCATCTTGGCTCACAGAAACCTCTGCCTCCTGGGTTCAAGCAATTCTCCTGCCTAAGCCTCCTGAGTAGCTGGGGTTACAGGCGCCTGCCACCACGCCTGGCTAATTTTTGTACTTTTAGTAGAGATGGGGTTTCACCATCTTGGCCAGGCTGGTCTCGAACTCCTGACCTTGTGATCCACCCACCTCAGCTTTAAAGTGCTGGGATTACAGGCGTGAGCCACTGCACCTGGCTTACTGTTACTAGCAACTTTAATGAGTGCTTACCAGGGGCAGTAGCTTGGCTATTTGTGAATTTATTATTTTTGCAGAGACAGAGTCTTGAGTCTTGCTATGTTGCCCAGGCCAGTTTTTAACACCTGAGCTCAAGCGATCCTCCCCACCTTGGCCTCCCAAAGTGCTGGGATTACAGGCATGAGCCACCACATCTGGCCTCTTTGGCTAGTTTTTTAGACAATCTCTCATCTGGGCAGGTGCTTGTTTCCATTTAACAGATAAACAATCTGGGGCTGAGAATCAAGTAATTTGTCCAAGGTCACAGGGCTGTTGATGGTAGAGCTGGTATTATAGGATTAAAGAATCCTTAAAATAAGATTTCGCCAACATACTCCAAGTCTTTATTTACTTATTTTTTGAGACCAAGTCTCGCTCTGTTGATCAGGCTGGAGTGCAGTGGCACGATCTCAGCTCACTGCAACCTACACTTCCCAGGTTCAAAGGATCCTCCTGCCTCAGCCCCTCCTAGTAGCTGGGATTACAGGCACCCCATCATGCCAGGCTAATTTTTGTATTTTTAGTAGAGACGGGGTTTCGCCATGTTGGCCAGTCTGGTCTCGAACTCCTGACTTCAGGTTATCGACCCATCTCGGCCTCTCAGACTGCTAGGATAACAGGCATGAGCCACCATGCCCGGCCCCTGAGCCTTTTAAAGAACCACCTAAATGTTTTCCATTTCTTTAAAAAAAGAACTAAGCGCATGCCTGTAGTCTTGG
Organism: Plecturocebus donacophilus; assembly: GCA_004027715.1. Classification (NCBI taxonomy): domain Eukaryota; kingdom Metazoa; phylum Chordata; class Mammalia; order Primates; family Pitheciidae; genus Plecturocebus; species Plecturocebus donacophilus. The sequence continues at coordinate 46,728 of PVKP010004480.1, read as the reverse complement.
CTACTCGGGAGGCTGAGGTAGAAGAATAGCTTGAACCCAGGAGGCGGAGGTTGCAGTGAGCTGAAATCGTGCCACTGCACTCCAGCCTGGGTGACAGAGCAAAATTCCTTCTCAAAAAAAAAAAAAAAAAATTCAAACCCTCACCTGATTTTGAAAACAAGTCATTGCTATGTGTTTCAGGCTCCAGGCACATCCCATTCTAGGGAAGAGCAGATTGGTGGCACTCTCGGGGCTGAAGGGCCACAGGTAGGCAGGCTCCCTCCCCTGGGGTCTTCCCTGACTGCCAAGGGGCCCTGCTATTGAAACAGGTGCGGACAGCAACTCCAAGTGGCAGGGCTCCCAGCAAGCTGTCTGGGAAGTCGTGAGAATTGCTGTAAAAGGCTGAGTGCGGTGGCTCATGCCTGTAATCCCAGCACTTTGGGAGGCTGAGGTGGGTGGCTCATGAGGTCGAGATCGAGACCATCCTGGTCAACATGGCGAAACCCCATCTCTACTAAAAATATAAAAATTAGCTGGGCATGGTGGCGCGCGCCTGTAGTCCCAGCTACTCGGGAGGCTGAGACAGGAGAATCGCTCAAACTCGGGGGAGGTTGTAGTGAACAGAGATCGTGACACTGCACTCCACCCTGGTGACAGAGCCAGACTCTGTATCAAAAAAAAGGACAAAAACTCCTGTAAAGCGGCTGAGGGACTTGGCCGTCATTTGTGTTGCATGGTCACAGAAATGTCTACTGAATACTTACCTGCCAGCCTGTAAGGAATGGTGAGTCCTCCAGTGAGAAAGGAGGTAGGTATGGCTCCTGCCTTCATGAAGCTTCTTTCCAGAGGTGGAATTTAAACCAGGGCACCCCAGGGTCCACATTCATGACCCCTCAAAGGAATATGTTCTACAGGACTATGGGGTCAGGCTGGCCTGCATGAAAACGCAACTATTTTTTTACTTCTTAGCCACGTGAACAGAGGAACTGGTAACTTCTCTGTGCCTATCTTCCCATGCTACCAGTTGCTGGGAGGATGAGCGCAGTAGGTGTGGCTGATTAATAAATGGAGGTTTCGTTTTCTTAAAAGCAGAGTAGGCCAGGCGCCAGGCTTACACCTGTAATCCCAACACTTTGGGAGGCTGAGGTGGGCAGATCACCTGAGGTCAGGAGTTTGAGGTCAGCCTGGCTAAAATGGTGAAACACTGTCTCTACTAAAAATACAAAAATTAGTTGGGCCTGGTGACGGGCGCCTGTAATCCCAGCTACTCGGGTGGCTACTCGCTTGAACCCAAAGGGCAAAGGCTGCAGTGAGCCGAGATCCTGCCACTGCACTCCAGCCTGGGCAACAGAGACTCCCATCTCAAAAAAAAAAAAAACCAAACTGTCTAGAACAGTTCTGCCACTGCCTGTGATGATGAAAATGTGCCATATCGGCACTGTCCAATAGGACAGCCATCAGTCACTTGAATACTTGAAATGTGGCTAGTGAAACCGAGGCACTACATTTTTATTTTTTAAGGGTCTCGCTCTGCTGCCCAGACTGAAGTGCAGTGGTGTGATCTTGGCTCACTGTAACCTCTGCCTCCCGAGTTCAAGTGATTCTCCCACCTCAGCCTCCTGAGTAGCTGGGATTACAGATACCCACCACCACGCTGGGCTAACGTTTGTATTTTCAGTAGAGACGGGGTTTTGCCATGTTTGCCAGGCTTGTCTTGAACTCCTAACCTCAGATGATCAACCCACCTCGGCCTCCCAAAGTGCTGGGATTACAAGTGTGAGCCACCACACCGGGCCAATTTTTAATTATTTAAATGAAAAAAGCTACAGTGCTTAGTGGGTAACTGTACTGGACAATGTGGGTCTAGAAGCCTTCCAGATTCAGGCTGAGGCAGATAATATAGGGAACCAGAAAGAGGAGCTGGGAGAGCTGAAGGGACAGGGGCTGCAGAAGCAAGGCTGGATTGGAGGCAGACAAGCTCAGAAGCACGAGGGATGGCAGGAGTTGGTGGTACAAGGCAGCGCGTGCTGCCACTAGTTTTCAAGTAGGAGGAAGAAAGGAGGAAATACCTTAGGATGCTGGCTAAGTGAAGGCCACATATCATATGACTGTATTTTAATGAAATGTCCAGAACTGGCAAAGGTACAGACATAAGATTAATAGAAGATGGGAAAGAGTGAGGGAGGGGATGGGGAGTGACTGCTAATGAGTATAATGAGTACAGGGTGCTGAAAATGTTCTAAGATTAGGCTGCGTTGATGGTTGCACAACCTTAAAACCCAGTGAAAGGCATGCTTTAAGTGGATTAGTTGTGTTGTGTGTGAATTATATCTCAATAAACCTGTTTATTATTATTTTGAGACAGGGTCTCGGTCTCACTTTGTTCCCCAGGCTGGAGGACAGTGGTGCAAACTTGGCTCACAATCACCTCTGCCTCCTGGATTCAAGCAATTCTTGTGTCTCAGCCTCCTGAGTACCTGGGATTACAGGCATGCACCACCATGCCTGGTTAATTTTTGTATTTTTAGTAGAGAAACGGTTTTGCCATATTGGCTAGGCTGGTCTTTAACTCCTGGCCTCAAGTGATCTGCTGCCCTCCGTCTTTCAAGGTGCTGGAATTACAAGCATGAGCCACCATGCTGTGCAATAAAGCTGTTTAAATACAACCCAAATCTGCTGGCCGAGGTGGCTCACGCCTGTAATCCCAGCGCTTTGGGAGGCTGAGGCGGATGGATCACCTGAGGTCAATAGTTCAAGACCAGCCTGGTCAATATGGTGAAACAAAATCAAATACAACCCAAATCTCAAGAGGCTTCAGATTAGGACCCACCCTCACTAATGAAAAAACCTTGGATAGGGCAGCCCAAGACCTGGCCAATGCAAGTGTCAGGGACTGCGGGAAGGCCCTTCCTGGTTGAGAGTGCTCAATTTCCCATCCCAAGACTGCCTTCAGTTTTATTTTTGTGATGGAATCTCACTCTGTCTCCCTGACTGGAGTGTAGCGGCATGATCTTGGCTCATTGCAACCTATACCTCCCAGATTCAAGAGATTCTCCTGTCTCAGCCTCCCGAGTAGCTGCAATTACAGGTGCCCGCCTGCATGCCTGGCTAATTTTTGTATTTTTGACAGAGACGGGGTTTCACCATATTAGCAAGTCTGGTCTCGAACTCCTGATCTCAAGTGATCCACCTGCCTTGGCCTCCCAAGTGCTGGGATTACAGGCGTGAGCCATCATGCCTAACCTGCTTTGAGTTAAAAAAACAAAAAAACAAGAAGAGCGTTCCCTATAGCTGGAGTCTTCACCAGTACAGAGAAAGTCAATGAATGGGAAATAAATTAAACACCAGATGGTGGGGGTTGGAAAGGACTCCTGAGAGGGAAGGAAAATGCTGGAAGGCAGAAAGAGCAAGGCAAGGCCACCTCCGGTATCTCCTGAAGGGAAATATTATCAGACATTTGCTTGACATTCCCTGAGGTGAAGGAACAACCTGGTGTTTAACAGCCAGCCTGGTGGCTTTTCCTCATCAGAGACTGAGCTGCTCAGGTAAGCACAGTACATGAGTGCTAGGGAAGCTGTGCACTGACCGAGAAAGTCAGTGCAGCGGTGCCTCGGCCAACTGGATCAACAGGAATGTGGAGCAAGCTACAGAAGGATGAAGAGGTTTTCAAAGAATACAAAACAATGGCCGGGCAAGATGGCACACGTTTGTAATCCTAGCACTTTGGGAGGCCAAGGTGGGTGATCAACTTGAGGCCAGGAGTTTGAAACCAGTCTGGTTAACATGGTGAAACCCCATCTCTTATTAAGAATACAAAAAATTAGCCGGGCGTGGTGGTGCGTGCCTGTAGCCCCAGCTATTTGGGGGGCTGAGGCAGGAGAATTGCGTGAAACCGGAAAACAGAAGTCGCAGTGAGCCGGGATCGCGCCGCTGCACTCCAGCCTGGCGATAGAGCGAGACTCCGTCTCAAAAAAAAAAAAAAAAAAAAAAAAGAATATAAAAAATTAGTCAGATGTGGTGGTGCACAACCTGAGGCTGAGGCAAGGGAGTTACTTGAGCGAGCCTGGGAGGTGAAGGTTACGGTGAGCAGAGCATGCTACTGCACTCCAGCCTAGGCGATACAGCAAGACTGTCTCAAAACAAAGCAAAACAAGACCAAACTCAACAAAACACGTAATGAAGATACAGCTTTATTATTATAAATATGCCAAAGCGTAAACTTTTTAAAAAGGCTGCAACAGTACTGGACATAGTCCCTTTTTTGGGTTCATTTTAAAAAGAAGCAACAGCCTTTAGGCATGATGTTGAATTGAAAGATGCTCAGGTTGTACTTAAAAGGCCCAGGAAGAGAGTCTGAGGAGGAAGCCTCTGCTTCTCTTCCCTTGCCGTCCAGTACACAAATTTCCCCAAGTGTGAAATGCAAAACTCACTGAGAAGGCACTCAATGGACATTTTATATACCAATGGTTATAAACATATTTGTGTGTAGGTTTGTGTATTTTTGGAGAAAGGGTCTCTCTCACTCAGTCACCTAGGCTGGAGAACAGTGGCATGATCACAGCTCACTGCAGCCTGGACCTCCTGGGCTCAAGCAATATTCCCGCCTTTGCCTCCCAAGTGGCTGGGACCACAGATGCATGCCACAATGCCTGGCTATATTTTATTTTTTGTCAAGACAGAATCTCACTCTGTTACCCAGGCTGGTCTCAACTGCTTCTCCTGCCTCAGCCTCCCAAAGTGTTAAAATTACAGGTGTGAGCCACTGAGACCTGCTAATGTGTGTTTTAAATGTAATAATTACATCAAACTTATTTCACAAATATCAGCAGATCCTATGAAGCTGAAAAAAGTACATTTCAAGTTGATTTACAAAATTTGGTGGTAATGGAGCCAGGCATGGTGGCTCACGCCTGTAATCCCAGCGCTTTGGGAGGCTAAGGAAGGCAGATTGCTTGAGTCCAGGAATTCAAGATCAGCCTGGGCAACATGGCGACACCTGTCTCTACAAAAAAATACAAAACTTAGCTAGGTGTGATGACATATGCCTGTAAGTCCCAGCTATTCAGGAAGCTGAAGTGGGAAGATCATCTGAGCCTGGGGAGGCTGAGGCTGTTGTGAGCAATGATTGTGCCACTGTATGCCAGCTGGGGTGACAGAGTGAGACCCTGTCTCAAAAATAATAAAAAATTAGGTGTTGATGATTACACAAGCATTGTTAATGTGTTTAATGGCAGTAAATTATAAAATCATAGGGAGTATATATTCAGGGCAACTTGAATCTATATTCCAAAGTAAAAAGAAATTTTTGGCCAGGCGTGGTGGCTCACGCCTGTAATCCAAGCACTTTGGAGGCCAAGGCAGGCAGATCACCTGAGGTCGGGAGTTCAAGACCAGCCTGACCAACATGGTGAAACCCAGTCTTAAAAATGAAAAAAAAAAAAAAAAAAAAAATTAAAAAAGAAAAAAAAAAACAAGAAAATTTTTAGAAATTATACTTAAAAGTGATTAAAATGGCAAATTTGATTTTGCCACAATAAAAACAAATGATACCAGGTAAACAATGGTTGAGCTGGTCCCAGGTCTATTGAGGTGAGAGTATGGAAAGGAATGCCTTTTAGGAGTCGCCCCTCCCCACGGGGAGCAGTGCCCTGCAGGAGCCCACTGATAAACCAGTTACCAGTTAACCTCTCAAACACCAAAATGGCCACTTTAAGGAAGGTGCAGCTGCAGTGAGTCACCTCCCAGGGGAGCCACAAAAGCCATGGGTCCGCTAAGCGCCTCTCACTGGGGCCTAGAGGACAGAGAACAATCACCTGTGATGAGACACAGGTTAACTACAGCACATTTATTGGCTTTTGAATTCTTTCTATTTAGCAGTGGTTAGGAGAAACGGCTCAGGAGTTGGGCAACTTGGTTTGATTCCCAGTGCACACCGCTTTCTAGCAGGCAACCCAATTTCTTTTAACCTGTTTGCTGATCTGAAAATGAGGATGGGAACACTAGGTACTTCCCAGGGATGACATAAAGACTGGAACATGTAGTGGTGCCTGAATGTGGTAAACAATCAACATTAGCTAGGATAATTATTTGCATTTAAGTTCTTATTTTGATACATTTTTAATGAATAAAAATGGGGATGTGAACAAAGGAACACTCAAATGTAGAACTCGGCAGACAAAATCTTCTCAAAACCCCAAGCTGCCCCTTGTGTTTGAGGACAAGTAGACAGCTTGGCTAAATCAAGTCAGGCTTCTTTACTGCCTGATTTCAGGGAGCAGTCAAGGAGAACAGAAGCTCAAAAACTAAGGTTGGCAGAAAAGTTCAAATGTTTCCATTAAAAAAAAAATGTTTCCATATAGGTAAGAATCCTGGAGAATACAAAAAGACAGGGAAAGCAGTTTTCTGGGGAGAAATTATATTTTCCTTCAGGAGCTTTTGGTGGGTTCAGGTGCACACCTTCGGGTATATCAAAATGAAGCCTTACAGGCACCCACACTCCTTCTTCAGGAACATGGCACCCCTACCCACTCCAAGGGCCCACTGCCCACCCCAACAATCAGTAACTCTGAAGACATCAGTTCTTCTCAAACAGTTTAATAGCAAATAAACAAAGGAAGGTACCACACTTGGCAGATACAAAATGACTTTTTGTCCGTGTGTCTGTGCAATTAAAACAGATTTAGGTTCCCCATTGGGACAAAAGGAAAAACACACAAAAAAAGGAAGGAGATTCCTTTGAACACATACTCCCTTGCTCCAAACTTGTAACAATTTTTTTTTCTTTTTAAATTCACTACACAAACTCTGTGATTAGGTAAGAAAAGCGGTAAGGGCTCTTCTTGCCTTTTTTTTTTTTTTAAACCATTAAAGTAAAATCCATAATTTTCTACAGAGTACAACACAAGTTCACACAAAAAAGACATTTTCTTTGCAAATCAAAACAGGAAAGAAAGGAAAAGCTCAAACAAGTTAAAGGAAAAGCATTTCTACGGCTGAATCACGACTGAGTTGATTGAATCCCGTTGTTGCTGCAGAACAGACTGTGCGTTTGGTCATAGTGGCAATTTTTTTTCTCTTCACATTGTGAAATCACTTTACATTGTTTTCTAGTAGAAAAGGCAAAAAACTGTACAAAACCCCTAGTGTTAAATACAACGTTTGTACCAATAAAAAACTCACACAGGTTTGTCTCCAAAATGTAAAGTTTCTTTTTTTTTTTTCTTTTTAAATTATTCACAAAAAGCAGCTGGAAATCAGAAAGGCAGCTGCCGCTCCAGGGTCTCAAATCCATTAAAACCACCACAGAACAAGTGAAACAATCAGAGAGAGAAAAGGAAAAGGAAACAACTTCCAACATTTGGCATTTGGTTTTATCCACAGGTTTTCCCAGAGCTCCTCTTGGAATTGGAAGCAAAATATATTGGCGAACAGAGCTTCTCAATACACAGGAAGGGGAGCCTCAGCGCCTCCTGCCAACAGAGGCGGCTCTGTGCAGTCAGACTGTGGGGCGCACAGCAGTCTCTCAGGCTGGGGTTTCTGGCCTCTTTCCATCCAATCACCCCTTCCAGGAAATTCAGCAGCCTACCAGACACTGGGCCTCCGCCTGGCTGCCCTTTCCCCTAGGCAGAATGGCCTTGGGCATAATACCAGGCAACCTGCCAGTCCCAGAGCAGAAACCCTGCTGGGATCCCTTCCTTCATCAACCTTGGAGTGGAGGATGCTCAACAGCGCTTCTACCCAGCCCCTAGCTACATCTCTCCACCCTTCCCTGGACAGTTCTACTTCGCAGCTTGCCCACCCACCGGCAGCTTAGGTCTGGGTGGGATCTATCATCAGCTCCTCCCCCTGTAACCTCTTCCCTCCACAGATCCACCCTATGACCTCTCCTCTCCTCACTTCTCCCCCTCCACTCACATTCTTACTCAAGTCTCCAAGACCCTGAGGCTGGATGGTGCCACAAGAGAAGAGGGTCTGTTTCCCTCAGGGAACCAAAAAACTGGCTTGCCTGGCACCCAGGGACAGTAGCTGTTTGGCTCTTCACAGACCCAATTTAAAAAACAAATGCCTGCCCTTTCCCCCCACCCCACTAGCTAAGCAAGAGCACAGCTGTGGTGAAGAGCCAGTGCGGGGTGGCTGGTGCCCAGGGCTGTAAACAGTGTGAAGACTGTAGTATTGTGCTTGTCACCTAGGAAAAGCGCCAGCAGGTGCATTGTCGCTTGGTGCGAAGATGGCCTCCTACGGGTGGTTGGGAGCACCCTCCTGCCTCCAGGTGCTCACTGCCCCTAATTCGCTAAATAAGCCTCTGGCCCACCCGCTGCCACCTTCTGGGCTCTACCCTCTGCTTCTTGTCTCTCCAGGCCCCCTTCCCACCCTCTCTAAGCAGAGCAGCCAGCGTCCTGGACGCCCCGCCAAGACCTGGAGGCCATACGAAGTGACAGTCTAAGTGCACAGGCAAACACTCTAAGGGCAATAGAGGAGAAAGTTGCCACTTCAAAATAAAACAATACAATCTTGAAAAAAAATAATCAACCCTACAACAATTTAAAACAGCTTCTTTGAAACCCTTTTAAATCGGTCAGTTTTTGCACAAACTATAGAAAACAGAGAGGTGAAGGTGATATATACGAAGGTGTGAAGAAACAGCAGGAAACATGCAAAACTTGTTTTTTCTGGGCATAATCTTAGTAGGAAAGGAAAAAATCCAAAACAAAAACACAAAAACAATACAAAAACAAAAACAACAACAAAAAATCAAAGCATCACATTTTGCTGTGGAGACTGTAGGAACAAGCATGGGGCTGAGGGGAAGGGGCAAGCAGGATCCAGGGCTCCCCGCAGAGTCGCTCCAGGGAAGAACAACAAAAGAAAAAGAAAAAGGGCTGGCTGGGGCCCAAACTGCAGCCTGCAGTCAAAAACGAAGAAAGGGGGTTCAGGTGCTTTCTGCAGCTGAGAACTCAAGAAAAACAAAAGAAAGAACAATACATGCGGTCTCCTCAAGCCCCACAGACTATATCAGCAAAATGTGCTCAGGAGCCTCAAAGGTTTTAGTGACATCTTTTATTTCATTGTTTACTTCAAAGTTGTCTTTAAAACTAAGCACACAGAGAAACAAAGCCTAGAAACGGACTGGCTGTGTGTTCACAGAAATACAAACACCACGCGGTATGTGCTAGTAGGGCTGCTCTGAAGACAATTACAAAGAATTGGAATCACAAAATCAAGTGGTTATCTTATGAAGTTCTAGAAAAATAGATTTTTTTTATATTCAAATGCAAGTTTAAATATTTCCCCTTCAGCAGTCGTTCTAGCAAAACCAATTTGGCAGCACAAAAGGGAAAAAAAAAGGAAAGAAAAAAAACGAAGAAAGAAACAAACATAATAAAAATACACGTCAGCATCAAAGGTCAACACAAGGTCAAAGGTGAGAGTTCAAGCATCAGAGAAGCTGAAGAGACAGGGATTTGGACGATGTACTTGACGCCACATCGACATGCTTTAGGCACAACGATGAACAAACGGCAGGAATCTAGAAAAAAAAACAAACCAGAAAGAGGGAGACCCACTGAGTTACACAGAGCAATACATCCAAACAAAGAGAGAGAGAACAGAACACTCACTGTGTGTACAGCCCTGAAATGAGGTGGGCGGGCAGGGGTTGGGTAATGACAGGGAACTTTTGCACATGCTAACAATGGACACAGGGAAAAGTCAAAAAGGACATGGAGGACATCAAGAACACGTCTAATTGCCAGAGACAGAAGGGAACCTAAGGCTTGGATTTTCCCTGAAGCGCCCAACTCCTAAGAAAAGAAGGTCTCCGGGAGAGCAGAGCCTTAGCCTCTCTCCCCACTCCCTGGTCACAACCCAAGGAGAAGCAGAAGATGCTGGCTGGGGTGAGGAAAAGTTTTCAGGGAAGAGGGCCAGAATTTCTGCTCAATCCTATGAGGATGGCCCTTTGTTCCCAGAAATCCAAGCTCTTAGCTTCCACCCAGGCCCTGGCCACTCAAGTGGAACCCAGGAGACAGTGGTCTGGCTGCATTCAAGGCAAATCTATTTCATGATGTAACCCGAGTAAGAAACAAAACTACAGCAGAAAACACATTGTAAGTGAAACCTTCACACAACAGAAAAGGATTGCTTAAGACTTGACTGCGAGTCTCCACTCTCGGAGCTGAGCCCTTTCACACGTGAGACTTGTAGGGGAGCAGCTTCTTCACAAAACCATCTTTGGCCTGGGGAAAGAACTGTGCTCAAGGGCAGTGCTACTGCTGTGCTAACTCACTGGGCAGGGGGAGGAGATAACAGAGAAGTGCATGGTCTCACCAGCTGGCTGCTTGAGCAGCCCAGGCCCCTGCTGGGGCAAGTGTTCCTTTTAGAAAAGAGAACCCAACAGCAGGTATGAAGCCTCAGGGTCTGGTATCAAAGGTGGGTGGATTGTACCTTGGCCTCTTATGTCATTAGGAAAGGGGTTTCATAAGGTCCCAGAGCCCAGGACAAATCCATGGACAAATAATGGTGAGGTGGGGGAAGGCAGAGAGAAGAGGGGGCTGTGGGAAGGGAGTGGAGTTCTGGCTGAGGAGGAAGACAGAACAGAAGGCTAGGGAGCACAGCGCCGGCAGCACCCTGTGGAGCACAGCTCTCTCCTCTGCCAATTCACAGCATTAACACCTTCCCCTTGGGCAGGTTAGCTGGGCTGCAAACGGGCCACAGAAAGTCAGTAGTCTCAATCATACACAGCACCCTGTGTGTACAACAATCACATTCTGGATTCTACAAAATCCTGGCCTTTTCCAGAGATATAATTTAGGTAATAAATATTCTCCACCCCGGAGCTGTATAAAACTTCTATAAAAATAGAAACGACATTCTTGGTTCCAGCCGGTTGGGAATCAGAACAGCGGCTCCCCAACCTAGCATTTTTTTCTTTTTTTTTTTTTTTGTTTTCTTTTTTCTTTTTTCTTTTTATTTTTTGCATTTATTTAAAAAATCCCATCATGACCCTGGAAGCCTTTAGAACAGTTTTATCCTTTGAAACACAGGACACATTTCTCCCAGTGCGCAGAATTCAAGTTTACGTGGTTCAGCTTAAGAAGTTTATGTTTCATGTTTCTTAGAGGACAACAGACCCAAGTTATCACTATGAGAAAGGACAGCTGTCCCAGCTTCAATGGGATAATCCAACACCACCAGCTACCTGTACAACAGCAAGATGGTCAATCCCTGTCTGTTACCCACAGGGACAGCATGACAAGGAGAGAGCCCCCATCTGACTTAATAGCAAACCAACCCCTTTATTCTTATCTCTGCTGCTAGGGGTTAAGACTGGTATTTGTGAGGTTTCAGATTCCAGAGACCCAGGGATCCCATCCCTGGCAGTGGCTATAGTCATATCTTAACAGGGCCACCTCTGCCCAGGTGTACATTCCCAACGGCATGTCGTTCCTGGCTCTCTACCCCCACAGCACTTCTTGGAGCAGAGGCAGAGCCCCGAAGCTGTGTGGGTCACAGGCAAGAGCTGAAGTGAGACCTGTGGGAGGCAGCACGGAGCTAACTGTAGCACGAGGACAAAAATGAACACAGTAATACTGAGGTAAATGAACACTCATGTGGAGGCTGTAAACGTCCTGATGTCACCTCTGCCTCAAGAGCAGAAAATGTGACTGGAGTGGTTACAGGAGGGGCCTGCCAGTCCTCTGTGGGAATACTACATCTGGGACACCTCAATCAAAGAGACAAGAGAGGATTTCTGGCCACTGGCAAATGCAGTATGCTGGCTTACAGGGATCCTTCTGATCCAAGTACAACAAGAAACAAGCTCCTCCTCCCCCCAACTAGATGGCACTGATCACTCTGCCCAGAAGTGGTACCCACCCACTTCAGCAAGAACTGCAAGCCCTTCTTGGATTTGCCCTCCCAAGAAAATTGTGGCTTGGGATGGAGGTGATGTTCCTTGCTGTGGTGAACTGCAAAGAAGGGAATCAGGCAATGTATTCCATAGAGGCCTTCTTTAAAGAGACCTGTTGGAAATGGGCCATGGTCTAATTTGGTGTTGAAATAAACTAAAATGACCTCTTTGGCTGCTTCTCCCAAACTGCCACCAGCCAGGAAAGGCCAATCCAATATCGACTGCTGGCTGGGGGAGCTGGTAATGGGTGATGCTGCCCTGCTTTTTGCATATGTCAGGCCAACAGGTGCTTTATTTCCAGAGAATTGTTAATGACCTTTTTTGAAAAGAGCAGCAGAAATTCTGGACAAGAATCTGAAAAATAGGTGTCAAAAACTATTTCCCAGAAGGCAGCTGTGCAGGAGTTTGAGCCTCTGGCTGCCAGGCATTAGGTGTCTAGTCACTCCCACTGTCCTCCAAAGCCGCTCTGCTCCCCACAGCTCCAAGATGCCAGTTCTCATCCTACTCACCCTCACACTAAGGGAGGTTCTGGGGGTCACTTTTTTGTTCCACTCAGTCCTCTCTCGGGGTGGTTTGGGGCAAATCCCAATCATTGCCTGTGTTAAATGTTTCCCTGTCCCCCTTCCCCAGGGTGGTTTGGTGTTGGTCCTTCTCAACACACACTAGTTACAAACACAGCAAACTTTAAATAAAAGGAAAAAAAAAAAAACAAAAAAAAACAAAACTCAGGATATGGCACCTAAACTCCAAAGTAAAACACTGGAAACCAAAGCACAAACTTGTCCTCTGTACGAAGCGAAACTCCCACAGAAGGCAGTAGCCGAGTCTTCAGGGCAAGCTGTGCCTGCGAGAGTGGCAGGGATCAGGGTCCAGGGCTGTCAGCACACAGCCTCAGGGCTTCGAATCATTAAGGGTGCTCCTCCCCCACTTACCAGAAGACCCTCTCACTCCAGTCTTAGAGGGGAGCACGCTCAGTAGGGCTTGCTGTCATTCTTCGAACGTTTGAGCTGCACTTTAAGCCGCTTCATGCCAATCTGAAAGCCGTTCATGGACTGGATGGCAGCTTGAGCCGAAACAGGATTGTCGTAACTTACAAAACCTGTGTGTCCAAGCAGAAACCTAGGTGAGGGACATGAGGCAAGGAGATTCTCAGTCCTCCTTATGCAAGCAAGATACCTTATGTGCTTAATCTGAAATCCTAATTTTATTCAGCAGGGACAAGAAATCTGGAAATTATATTATATGAAAGAAATTAAGTTCCTAATAGTACCACTTAACATCTACATGGTTAAGGGTTTTTTCTTTTTTTGATACAGGGTCTTGCTCTGTCACCCAGGTTGGAGTACAGTGGTGTGACCATGGTTTACTGCAACCTTGGCCCCCTGGGCTCAGGTGATCCTCTCAGCTCAGCCTCTTGAGTACCTGGGACCATAGGTCCATACTACCATGCCTAACTAATTTATTGTAGCCATGAGGTCTCACTCTGTTGCTCGTGCTGGTCTTGAACTCCTATGCTCAAGCGATTCTCCTGCCTTGGCCTCTCAAAGTACTGGGATTTACAGGTACGAACCTGGACTGTTTTAAGGTTGTTTTGCAAACCATTTTCCGTGTGTTATTTTTCTCTCTGGAGCAACAGAGTGGGTAAGGAATCCTTACCTCCACTACAGCAATGAGAAAACTGAAGCCCAAAGAGGTCATATGACCTGCCCATGGCCAAGTTAAAACAGCCCAAACTCATATGCAGTTCTTTCTGCAGTCAGCTCCTCCTTTCTCAGTGGTAAAATACTAATCCCACCCTGACACCAGAGAGAAGCCAACATACCAAAACACTTGCTCAGGTTTGTCTGCTTGTCTATGAAAACCTTGGCAGACACGACATTCCCAAAGGGCATAAACATCTGCAGCAGGTCCTGATCGCCAAACTCCTGGGGCAGGTGGTAGATGAACAGGTTGGCTCCCTCTGGACCTTCAAAATACCCAGTCATTGGAAAGCTATCAGTGTCAAACATGCTTGCCACCCTGCACCAGTGGTCTTTCATTTCTACCTATGTTAAAACTGTCACAATCCCCAAAAAGAGAGATTTATCTGGGGAACTAAACAGATTCTCTAAATACAAAGCAAGGAACCAAAGGGCAAACATTAAAATAGATTCCCTCCCTCATATTCAGCCAAACTCCATCTCATTGAGGACGTGAGAATTCTACCTGCGGGAGGAGGGAGTGCTGGGATAATAAAGCAGGCCAACTTGTGTGTGGAGCAGAACAGAGACTGAAGGCTCACAGAGGAACACAGCAGAAAAAGGGCTTATGAACAAACAGGTTTCCAAATAGTGCCTAGAAACCACAGGGACAGCAAACAGATTGGTAGTTGCCAAAAGCAAGATGTAGAAGCAGGGAATGACTACAAAGGGGCACAAGGGATTTCTAGGGGTGATAGAAATGTTCTCAATCTGTGGTGATGGTTGCAGGACTTGGTCTGTTTGTCAATACTCATATTGCCAAAATCAGTGAGTTTCATCATATGTAAATTGGACCTCAGTAAAAAGAAATTACAGTTTTAAAAATGCACCCATAATTAACACTGAGCCTGAAAACAGAATACACATTCTTCATCAGACTCAATGATTTTCTAACCAATAAGTTTTATTACAATTGCAGTCCAACCATTCTCCAGCCACCCTGGCCTCCCTGTTTTTGTCACACACATCAGGGAACACTGCTGCCTTAGGGCTTCTGCATTTGCTGTTCCTATGCCCCTGTCACTCTTTAGATTCAGGCATGGCTTGCTTCCTTACTTCCTTCAGTTCTCCGCTTAAATGTCAACTTAGACATTATCTGAGCATTCTGGATAAAATGCAGTACCTCTGGCACGCCCTTTCTTTTCTGCTTGTCATTCTCCAGAGGATCATCTGCAACACCTCATGCTTTCATTTATTTATTGTCTGTCTCCACAGTCTCCACTAAAATATTGGTTCATGCCACGTTCTCCCACTACCACATCCCTAGGGGATATAAGTGATTCAGAGCAGGTGAGGGGACATGAACCAGGACTTTTTTCTGCTGTGGCAAGAGGACAGTCATCTCTTTCCCACATTAGTGCTTATACCAGCTCCTGGTTATAAAAACCCAGTCAAAACTGAGCATAAATGTGTCAGCAGGACTTTCTATTCATGTAAGTCACCTTCAGGCCTCTTTCTGGCTAGACAGTCTCTCCTAATTTTTTTTCTCCTAAATTGAATACCATTTGTGTCAAACGACATACTTCCCACTCCATCAACTCATTGGCCATAACTCTGTCCCATCACCCCTCAGTTTGCCGACAATCAGGACAAACATCGATCAGAAAGTGAGGAAAATGCCAAATGATACAGCTAAAAGGGACACTGAGACAGGAGACATCCAGACAGAAGATCCTCTGATAGATTTGTAATTCATAGAGAAGACTTTCTAACAAAAACAGATTCTTGTCAAATGTGTCAGATACGATAACGTCAGTCTGTTCCTTCATCTAAAAACTGCAGCCCAGTCCCAAGAGGGCACGCAGAGGTTCTGATCTGAGCCACATCCAGAAAACATTTCAAAGGCAGATCATACTTCACAGAGTTTCTCAGTCTACACTTGACCCTGTCAAAAAACAATAACAACAAGACACTGGTCTGACGACCTAGCTAGACCTAGCTGCTTCTCTCAGCCTTTGCCCTTTCAGTTCTGGTATAGAAGGAAGAATACTCCCATGCCTGACCCTGATCTCCCTTTGCACTCACCTTCCTTCTGGCTTCCAGCAGCACCAATACTCTGCTGTGTCAGAAGATTCTGGTTGTACAGAGTGGGGAGTGCAGCAGCAGCATATTGCTGGATACCCGAGTAGGCCTGAGTGAGGGCCTCCATGGTGCTCCCGGTGCCATTGGAAAGGCCACTGCTACCCAGGCCACCATTTAAAGCTGCCATTCCTTGGTTGGAGGAAGAGAAGGATTAATATACAAGAAAGATTAAACGGATGCTAAAGACAAGCCTACTTAGGGACATCTAGAAAAGGGAAAACTCCAGAGCTCTCCCCTTCATCTCCCTCGTTTCTCCCTGAGGAGAAGAACTTATCTGACTGGTTAGATTTCAGGACATTCAGCAGGCCTTGCTAATGGGTCCATTAAGAAATGCCATACCAGGGTGTGGTGCTCCCCATTACCTTCATCCAATCTGTGGAGTGACAGGCTCCATTTTCTATCTGGCTGTAATGCCATTTTCTCATACTGAGCTAGAATGTCATAAAAGAAGAGTCCCAGGACTATGAACTCAAAGGGGCACATGTGATTTATAACAAGATGTGGGTGAACCCTACCATTAAAATAATAGCTAACAGGTAGTGAGTACATTCTATGTGCCAGCCACTATACTATGCGAGGTACTCGGCAGCACTTTATCTATGCTCTTTTTTTTTTCTGGAGACAGAGTCTCACTCTGTCACCAAGGCTGGAGTTCAGGGGTACAATTATAGCTTACTGCAACCTCAAGCTCCCAGGCTCAAGCAATCCTCCCAGCCTCAGCCTCCTAAGGAGCTGGGACTATGGGGCATGCATCACTACACTCAGCTAATTTTTGCAAAGATGGAGGTCTCACTACGTTGCTCAGGCTGGTCTGGAACTCCTGACCTATGGTGATCCTCCTGCTTTGGCCTCCCAAACTGCTGGGATTATAGGTGTGAGCCACTGCACTGGCCTCATTTAATTTTTAATAACCCTTCAAAGTATTCTATTATTCCCACTTCCAAGATGAGAAAATGTCCTTAGAAAGGTAGTCCAAAGTTAGAGCTAGCTAAGGGGCAGAGGTGGGATTTAACTCAGGTCTGATTCAAAATCCCGTGATTGTTTTTAACTTCACTGGGCCACTGCAATTATTCCAATGGTGCCCCTACCAGGGTTGTTTAAGATGTGCTACCTGCACAAAGAATGGTCTGATGACAGCCGGGGGCCGCCCCTTACCTGCCAAAGAGCCAACATTGAGGCCAGCCGTTGCTCCAGCTAATGTCTGCAGGGCTCCAAGTGAGGCTATGGGGTTGACAGAATTACTGCTGCTGGAGCTAGGTGAAGACCCTGCTATTAGAAATCCAGGAGTTAAAATTCAACTCATCACTTACATTCTCTTGTCAACAAGAACCAAACACAAGAAAGACTGACACTATCCAAGTATGCTATTTGCAAAGAGGTTTTCAGTTACTAATTCTAATAACTGTCCTTGCAGGACACAGAGATAAATAATGGCTACAGCACATTAAAAATCAGGAAGATTTCTCTGAAGTCCAGAAGGTGACATTTGAAAATTTATTGCTCATAATCTGACCTCTCTGGAAACAGGTGTTAACTACTTTCTCTCTCTGGACTCTGCCTTTAAACAGAAAGGATCTGTCCAAGGCACATAATGACACACTGGGCCCCATTACATGCTTACCTGAACTGGTGAGCACGCTGAGGGGACTGCTGGATGTAGTGAGAGCATTGGTACCACTTGGTGTGTTCTGAGCTGCGCTAGCTGCAGCAGCTAGTGCAGCCAAATTCTGTAACTGCATTGCATTCAACCCTGCAACATCCAAACCAAGAGATTAGCCAGCAGATAAGGGTGCCTCGTATCCATTCCAGCAACAATAGCACACACTGGCAGAGGGCTGGTCCCTGACAAAGAGGAAATGTTCTAGATACTGTTACAAACAATACTATAGGGCTCCAAAAAAGATTCAGATATCATGCATTAAGAAACTTGAAATCATTTCCTCACAGAAGAGATGGCCAATTCAATAGCATACCACCCCAAGCGTATGTTAATAAAAGTGTGGGCAATTAGGAAACCAAGAAAAACTGACTACCGTGGGGCCAGGAACACAGGAGAACAATGCCAAAACCTATAGCACAGGATGGGACTGCATCCAGGCCCCTCACTCACCCTTTACAGGGGATTTGCTCTCTGTAATGGAGGGTAACACACAGAAAATGTAGCAGAGACGCAAATGCCCAGGAGGAAACAAAGGAGAACACATGAGAGCAGCAATGAGACAAAGAATAAAGATACTTCCACTTGAATAGCAGATTCATCACCAGAAAGAGGAGAGAGGAAAAATCACTGAGTGAAAGACTTCCAAGTAGAGCCTAGGCAAGCAACACGGTTGAAAGGGGAGGAAGAAATCTAAACCGTGCTGCCCATGTTGCAAACCATTTACCAGACAACAGAAAGAATGATGGAGTGAGGAGTGAGGGGTGAGGGGTGAGGAGAGTGGAAAGAGTAAATGAGAATGAAAATATAACATAGATTACAATCTAGCAACTTTCCAAAAATATAGCCAACTATAATTTCCTGAGACAAAGTGAATGACTATCAAAAATTTTCAAACAGCAAAATGCAGTTCACTGAAGACTATGCCTTTCTCAAAGGCATTTGGCCTAACCTAAATCCAATGCAGACGGTGTAGGCACAGGCAGCTTTGGAGCTGCCCCATGGCCTCCCCCCACCAACTCCTGATGGCCCCTGGCTCAGGTTTGTTGTGGCACTCAAATTTTATGTGTATGTTAATAGCAACAACAAAATAGGAATTCACCTAAGAAACAAGTATAAGACACGCAGGTAAACTAACTGCCTGGATTCTAGAAGTTTCAAGGT
The DNA here is from genome assembly GCA_004027715.1 of Plecturocebus donacophilus. Classification (NCBI taxonomy): domain Eukaryota; kingdom Metazoa; phylum Chordata; class Mammalia; order Primates; family Pitheciidae; genus Plecturocebus; species Plecturocebus donacophilus. The sequence continues at coordinate 28,202 of PVKP010004480.1, read as the reverse complement.
AGGCCATTTGCATGGAAGCCATCTTTGGTTTTTCGGCAGTCACTGGAAAAGTCATTTAATAATGGAAATAAAGAGTTCTTGCAGTTTTCTCCCCCTCATCAGAATGGCCTCAGTCTATAGGAGCTAAAAAGCTCTTTTCCATATTCTTCTCCAACAGTGACCTAAAAGGTTAGGAGGCAGCAGATAACATCACAGCGATGTGGCATCAACTAGTAATACAGCCACCGTATAGAGACAAGGCAATTGAGTCCTGGGACGTTCATCTTAAGTCAGGTTTACATAATGAGCAAAAAAATGTTTTCGCAGAAACGATGCCAAACTCTCAAGTCTGTTGTTTGCTGGGTCTGCTGGCCTGGGTGCTGCTGCTCCTCTGCAGTAGTGAAACACTTACCTCCCATTGGGTGGAGGCTGCTCAGGGTGTTGAGGTTCCCAGAGGAGGCAGTCTGCTGAAGGAGCTGCAAATAAAGCTAGACATTACACCAAAAAACAGAACAAGAGTGAGAGTGAGGGCTGGTTCTGCATCTGGGATAACTCTACAGCACAGCAAAGCGAGAGTGCAGAGGCCCCCAGAGAGAAGAACGTCAAAGACAAGAACCCAAGCCAACACAACTGAAACATGAGGCTTATGACAGCACAGGACAAAACAACACAGCTAAAGCACTGGCCCAGAAGATAGTATGTTCACTGAGTACTGAGCTAAGCTCAAGTCCCTGGGCAGAATTCAGCACAGCAGAGGACAGAAGTACAGTACGCAGGACAATAAGCTAAACTTGAGCAGCTGTACAGTCAACTGATTACTGTCTGCGAATGAGTAACTGGCATTTCCAGTTCCCTTCTCGCAAGTTCTCCTTAGTTAGATCCACACATCCTACTCTGAAGATTGTTTCCATCTGGATAACCCAATTTCTACCTCACACAACTATTTTAAATATCAAATCTAAGCATTTCAGAGTATTTCTTGGAGTTACCCTTTATTGTCACAATGGACCACACAACTAATAATCACTCCAGCTACATATCCATCTATCCAACCCTATTTACTTCCTCCCCTCCAAGTTGGTCTTCACTGTTGCAGATGACCAAATGATTGATGGATTAGGCCATACCAGGTTCAGAGTACGTTCTCTTTCAATAATTGTCCCATGACAAATAAAGTAGAGGGCCTGTCCCTGAGTTTATGGCATTAGTTTAATTTGGATACTGGCAAACCACAACCTTCATCTAACCAGCTTGCTGAAAACCTTTGCTCCAACTAAACCCAATTATTATTCCTTATGGAAAACTGGTATTCTTGTACAGGATCCTTTTCAACCTGCTTTCTACTCCTATAAACATCTGACCTGGTTCCTCTGTCACGGCGAATCCTTTTAGGCTAGAGATCATGGATGAGTTTCAGGAGGTCTACAAACCTCCAGGAACGGAATGGGGAGAAAAAATGCATCTACACATCCCTTTTTACCACTTCTCAGAGGATAAGAAGATTAAAAACCACTCCTCCAGGACAGTAGAGCCTGGCTACTTCAAGTCCACATAGTCCAGAAAGAACCTCATAATTAATGATGATGTACTATCACACAGTCCATCAGCACCATGTCTACATTTTTTTTCTTCTTCTTTTTTGATTTTTCTGCTCTTGTTGCCCAGGCTGGAGTGCAATGGCATGATCTCAGCTCACTGCAACCTCCGCCGTCCGTGTTCAAGTGATTCTCTTGCCTCAGCCTCCTGAGTAGCTAAAATTAAAAGCACGCGCCACCACACCCAGCTAATTTTGTATTTTTAGTAGAGACAGAGTTTCTCCATGTTGGTCAGGCTGGGTTCCAACTCTTGACCTCAGGTGATTCGCCAGCCTCAGCCTCCCAAAGTGCTGGCATTATAGGTATGAGGCACCGTGCCCAGCCTTTTTCTTCTTAAACACTTTGGGCTATGGGTTCAGTTCCAACTGGTGGACTGTGAATACTATACTTGGTCCCTTCATTTCCCCCCTAATGAGATTAGCTCTTGGGAAGGGGACCACGTCTAACCAAAACAAAGAGAACACAGCTCTCAACATATGCCATCATGTACTTGCTGCTAGTGGCAATTACAAGAAAAAGGTTAATCTTCCCTAAAAAGGGGCCCCCAAAGTCTCTATGAAAAGCAAATGCATGGCATGCAGACCATTTTCAAAGCATTATTATTTTTGCAGACAATTAAAATATCTCTGAATTTTCTGAACATACAAGCAATGTTTCGGCACTAAGAAACAATTTATTCTGTGAAATATAATCAGGTGCAGTGGCTTCATGCCTGTAATCCCAGCACTTTGGGAGGCCGAGGTAGGCAGATCATTTGAGGTCAGGAGTTTGAGACCAGCCTGGCCAACACAGCAAAACCCTGTCTCTACTAAAAATACTCAAATGAGCTGGTCGTGGTAGCACATGACTGTAATCCCAGCTACTTGGGAAGTTGAGGTTGCAGTGAGCAGAGATTGAGCCACTGTACTACAACCTGGACAACAGAACGATACTTCAACTCAAAAAGAAAAAAAAAGCATATATATATATATAAAAAACCACTTTCTACCTTTTTTTTTTTTTTTTTAACTTCAGAGAAATACTAGGTAGGATAAACTGAGACTTCTTTCTTTTTTTGAGATGATGTCTTACTCTGTTGCCCAGGCTGGAGTTCACAATCTCAGTTCACTGCAACTTCTGCTGATTTCAAGCAAATTCTCCTGCCTCAGCTTCTTGGGTCACTGGGATTACAGGTGCCTGTGACCACGCCTGGCTAATTTTTTTTTTTTGTATTTTTAGTAGAGACAGAGTTTTCCCATGAGGCCATGCTGGTCTTGAACTCTGGACCTCAGGTGATCGCTTGCCTCGGACTCTCAAAGTGCTGGGATTACAGGTGTGAGCCACTCCACTGCCCCAGGCCTAAACAGGGATTTCTTATAAGATATTAGAAATATGAAAACCACCAGAACTAAATTAACCAAAATTCAGTACTGGAAGACAGAAATAAGTGCCTTTTGTCTGTTTCCCTACAGAATGATACTTGAAAGAATGAGGAATGAAATACTATACTAGCTATTCCTATGTGAATATTTTTGTACCATCCATACTAATCTAGTGGTTTCACCATTAACAGCTTGAGCTGACCTTTTTCCTTTTTGACTCACAGATGGGTGGTTTTAAGTATCTTGTGTTGACTGCAATTCTTTTCAGTCACCCTGTAACATATATTGCAGACCTAGGAAATCTAAATCACAAATTGGAGCCAGACCTTCTTTTGGACTACATGGCTCACAACAACAGAGAGATCAAATTAAAGGAATTCTATTTATAATGTAGCAAACTTGAATAGCACCTGTAATCCCAGCACTCTGAGAGGCAGAAAAGGGTGGATCACCTGAGGTCATGAGTTCGAGAGCAGCCTGGCCAACATAGTGAAAGCTCATCTCTACTAAAAATACAAAAATTAGCTGGGCGTGGTATGCGTCTGTAGTCTCAGCTACTTGGGAGGCTGAGGCAGGAGAATCACTTGAACCCAGGAGGCAGAGGTTGTAGTGAGCCGAGACTATGCCACTGTCCTCCAGCCTGGGCAACGGAGTAAGTGAGGCTCTACCTCAAAAAAAAAAAAAAAAAAAAAAAAAACAAAAACAAAAACAAAAACAAAAAAAACTCCTGATCTCTCAAGTCCACTGAAAGAAATATTTACCATTCTCTTCAGGAAAGAATGAATAAGGATTTTAATGATTCCCTCCTCATCTGGTGGGAAGAGATATGGAGAAAGACACTTGGTAGTTAAGATTCCCTCAGGAATTTCTTTCTTGGGGGCAAGGACACAAGATGTTCTAAATCTTTAAAACAGGAAATCAGGAATTCACTTTAGTTGCAGCAAAAGCCTCAAGATATAACCAGAGATGCATGTCCAGAGATATATATGTAGAGCAAGAGATACTAATGGGACTAAAAGAAATAGTACCACCTGAATTTTTACATATAATTTCTATATGCCAAAAGTTGTAAATGCCACTGTGTTTGTTAGCTAGGGACAGCAGAAGAAGAAACAGCTGGGAGCTTGCACAGTCTGCAGAAAGCAAACCACAAAGACTCACTGCTAAATACTGGGGTCCAAGAGTATTTAGACCAGCAAGGTTTCCCCACACAGATGCTGCGCTGATTTGCTGCATCTGCTGCTGGAGCTGCTGGGCCATTCTCTTCTGTTCTTTGTCCTTCTGAGTATCAGCAAATTTTACCACCATGGGTGATGAGCAACCCTGTGAAAACACCAAAACCAAAGGGTCAAATTCCTCCTTCTTGGAAAAGAAAAAATCTTCCTTTTATATGACATGTAGGTTACATTCTAATTTCATTCACTGCCAAATGATTCTCCTCATGATAGACACAAGTGGGAAGAAACTGTAATCCCAGCAGTTTGGGAGGCCAAGGCAGGGGGATCACTTAAGGTCAAGAATTCAAGACCAGCCTGGACAACATGGTCAAACCCTGTCTATTAAAAACACAAAAATTAGCTGGGCATGGTGGTGCACATCTGTAATCCCAGCTACTTGGGAGGCTGAGGCAGAAGGACTGCTTGAACCCAGGAGGCAGAGGTTGCAGTGAGCCAAGATCATGCTACTGCACTCCAGCCTGGGCGACAGAACAAGACTCTGTCTCAAAAAAAAAAAAAAGGACAATTAAAGGCCGGGAGTAGTGGCTTGCATCTGTAATTCCAGCACTTTGGGAGGCTGAGGTGGTTGGGTCATTTGAGCCCAGGAATTTTAGATCAGCCTGGGCAACATGGCAAAACTGTCTCTCTCTTTTTTTTTAAGATGGGGTTTCACCATGATGGCCAGGCTTATCTTGAACTCCCGACCTCAGGTGATCCACCCACCTCGGCCTCCCAAAGTGCTAGGATTACAGGCGTGAGCCACCACGCCCGGCCAGCAAAACTGTCTCTATAAAAAAATACAAAAATTAACCAGGCATGCTCATGTGCACCTGTAGTCCCAGCTACTTGGGAGGCAGAGGTGGGGGGAATCACTTGAGCCTGGAGGTTGGGGCTGCAATGAGCCATGATCTTCCCACTCCATTCCAGCCCAGGTGACAAAGTAAGACCCCATCTCAAAAAAAGGGACAGGGGGAACAAGTATTTCCAGTATGTTAATGTTAAAGAAATCAGCAGTTTTTAACTTTAAGATGTTGGCTGTTTAACTTTCTGGGTAATCAGACGCTACACATGCTGCTGGACTTTAATGGCCAACTGTCCCAGCGTTCCTAGGCTGCGGAATTTGCCCCATCACCTATCTGCTCCCTACCTCCATGGTCTGTGCTTGGTGCATTGCCTTGATAGCCGTCTGTGCCATGGCTCTTGTTGTAAAAGTCACAAATGCACAACCTGGTAAGAGAAGAGTCAGTAACTCATGCATTCGTTTCTAACACACATTTACTGAACATCTACTATGTGCTGACTATCATGCTAGCAATACAGACACAGTCCCTGTTTTCAGGGGATCACATGCTGGTATGCTGCAACAGGGTGAGATGTGCTATAATGAAAAACCAGAGAACCACTGGCAGGAAAAAAAAAAAGTGCCTGACAGGAGAAAGGAGGAATAATACTCTCTAGTTCCACTTGAAAATAAAACTGGAGAAGGAAGTATTTCCATTTTGGAATCAAGAATCCTACAAAGCATCAAAAGAGAAAATTTTAATACATGACAGTGAAATACAGAATGCAGACTCCTTAAGAGGTTTGAGAGACAAAAAGAATGAACATGAGGAGTCAAGACAGGACATAGATAGACAGCAGGAAGCAGTAGACCCAACCTCTTTATCTTGACTGGGCCATGTAGGCTAGGGAATCACTATATAGCTCATTTCCACTGGTCCAATTAAAAAAGATTTCTGCCTAGTTTGTTTGCTGTTCTTAGGGTATCTGAATTGTAATCCCAGCACTTGGGGAGGCCAAGATGAGAGGACTGTTTGAGCTCAAGAATTCAAAACCAGCCTGGGCAACACAGGAAGACCTTATCTCTTTAAGAAATTTAAAATTAGCTGGGTATCATGGTGCATGCTTGTGGTCCCAGCTACTGAGGAGGCTGATCCAGGGAGGTTCAGGCTGCAGTTCGTCATGAATGCACCACTGCACTCCAGCCTGGATGAGAGAGAGAATGATCCTGTCTCTAAAACAAAACAAAACAAAACAACCAGATTATTTAAAAGCTAAAACTGTACCTACCTCGGCTCAGCCCATCAGGTCCCCGCAATATCCGGCATTCTTCAATCTGTCCAAATGAAGAGAACATGACTCGGATGTCATTTTCAGTGCACTTCTTGGAAATCATACCAATAAACAGCTTCCTGTCTTCCACTGCTAAGAGAGTAAAACACAAATGACTTGAATATTATTATTAAAAGAGGCAATGTGGCACAGACTCGGTAGCCAGACCGCCTGGGTTTGAATCCTGGCTCTGTGCCTTCATACCATATTTCACAGATTCCAAGACACATTTGTTTTTCAATGTTCACATCTCTCCTTATAACCAATTTATATTAAAATTATAATTAAAAGCATTTAGATGAAATATGGTAGCTTTGTAATCTTGTTAAAGTTACTTAACCATTCTGTGCCCGTTTCCTCATCTGATTAATGGGAACAATCAGGTATACTTCAAAGGGTAACAGCAGCTATTAAATGCAAAGTACTTGGCATCTTCCCTAGTCCTTTGTATTGCTTGTTCGTTTTGAGACAGGGTCTCGTTGTCACCCAGGTTGGAGTGCAGTAGCATGATCACGGCTTACTGCAGTCTTGACCTGTCGGGTTCAAGCAATCTTCCTACCTCAGCTTTCCGAATAGCTGGGACCACAGGTGTATACCACCACACCTTTGCAGAGAGGTCTCACTCTGTTGCCAAGGCTGGTCTCAGACTACAGGGCTCAAACAGTCCTCCAGCCTCAGCCTCTTAAAGTGCTGTGATTAAAGATGTGCACCACTGTGCCCAGACAGCATTGTTTGCTCTTACCAGCAACACTTCTACTAAAGACGAGGTTTTCACACTTACTTGATATGACAAAATGGAAGAGAACAGACCTTTCAGTGACTGTAACTGTCTACTTTTCTAATCAGATCTTTCAATAAGTGTAACTGTCTACTTTTCTGAATTTTTTTTTGAGACAGAGTCTCGCTCTGTTGCCCAAGCTGGAGTGCAATGGCGCAATCTTAGCTCGCTGTAACCTCCGCCTCCTGGGTTCAAGCGATTCTCCTGTCTCAGCCTCCTGAGTAGCTGGGATTACAGGTGTACACCACCATACCGGGCTAATTTTTATATTTTTAGTAGAGACGTGATTTCACCATGTTGGCCAGGCTGGTCTCAAACTACTGACCTCAGGTGATCCCAAAGTGCTGGGATTACAGGCATGAGCCACCACGCCTGGCCCTGACTATTTTCTTGAGGATTAACTTCTCCTTCCTGATTTGCTCATTTTGCCCCCTCATTCCTGACCAAAAGAAATTATACTGACCAAGTATATTCATTCCAGTTCATTCTACAATGTTCTTATATTTCTCTATCAGCTCTATTGTTATTTATTTATCATACTTTAAAGAAAAAAACTGAGATAATGTAGACAATGGATTAGTTAAAGCACAATTCAATTCAAATATTCTAAGAACAGAAAACAAACTACGCAGAAATCTTTTTTTTTGGAGACAGAGTCTCACTCTGTTGCCCAGGCAGGAGTGCACTGGTGCGATCTTGGCTCACTGCAACCTCTGCCTCCCGTGTTCAAGCAATTTTCTCATGCCTCAGCCTCCTGAGTAGCTGAGATTACGGCATGCACAACCACAGCTGGCTAATATTTGTAGTTTTCGTAGAGATGAGGTTTCTTCATGTTGGCCAGGCTGGTCTCAAACTTCTGGCCTCAAGCAATCAACCTGCGTTGGCCTCCCAAAGTGCTGGGATTACAAGCGTGAGCCACCATGCCTGGCCTAGGCAGAAATCTTAAGGGGAAAAGTGTATATATTTGCTTACCATTGTTCTTCTCACTGTCAGCAGGTTTCATCTGTATAGGGTGATGCATCTAAAAAGGAAAAATATGATTATCATCACTGACATTGATGGCATTCAGAAATATGTATGTACTCTAAAATATCAGAACTAGAGCTTTAAAGAGTTCTCTCTGAACTCATGTCTACTTCATGATCTTTTCCCAGAAAATAAATGTGAGTCAAGAAGTCAAAATATAAAAGACTCTTGGTTGAGAGACCTGTCAGGTAATCTCTGAAGTACTCCCTTTACATCAGTTCCTGCAGCAGTTACCTTTTCTCCAAAATGATTTTCAGTGTGTGCCAGATATGTATAAGCATATCCCATCTATCAAAATTACCACATTTACATTTACTAGTGGGAGCTTTCTTACCCCTGGGAGGACTTTCATGTTGTGAAGAGCATTCTGAGCTTCTAATGCAGCTTTACGGGTGTAAAATGTAACAAAACAGCACCCTGCAATAAATAAGACTTCATAAAATCAGACTTTGAAAGCAGGTAATTCCTGGAGCAATCGTTCCTCCAATGACATATCAGATCTTAAAAGAGAGGGCTGGGTTTATTAAAATTAGTGAAAAGGGTAGGGGAGGGTAGTGGAAAACAATGAATATGAGTATCTAGCAGGAAATAAGAGATTATTTTCGATGCACTTTATTGTTTCAGTCTCCTCCTAGTTACATTATAAGTCTTATTTAGCTGCTCACATAACTTCTCTGGAAAAGATGACTTCTCTTATAAAGAAAGGTTATGTGCCATTTGATTCAATCCACCCTACTTGGAACACCAGGTGGTATATGAGACAAGAAGACAGACGGGACTCTATACTTTTGCAGCTTGTAGTCTACCAGGAACTCTTTCTTTCACTGTTCTCTCAGAATAAACCATTCCCTACTTCATAGCCAGATTCTACCATATGCCTCAAACATAATTATCATTTATTAAATTATAAAATGACTTAAGAGCAAGCACCTCTTAACATCTTTTTTTGGACTCTCAGTTCTCATCAAATATAATTAAGCTTCTAAAAGCACATGGTGCTGCCTCAGATCTGTAGATTTTGTGCTTTGTATCTTTATTTGGGGTAAGAAGGAAGTGTATCTTGTAAATCTTGGGCTTCAATGTTCTGACATTCTCATATTCTCATGAGATACAATATAGATTTCTTTCAAAATCATGCTGCAGCAGTTATGATTATAAATTACTGAATGTATTATTGCTAGTCATGTTCAGAAACTATCATACTATATATTTTTTAGTTAACTATACCAAAAAGAGAAAGTAATTCCTCTGCTTCTAGATCCTCAGCTATTAAGCTGGTTTCAAATATGACAATCATGCTTGCTCACATTTGCACTGTTGAAGAACAGCTTTCACAGAAAATTACTTGAAAACTGGTCAAATGGAAAATAAGAACACATCTGTGTGTATATGGGGCAAAGTTAATACCTATCTACCAGCAGTCTTGTCAAACTTCCACTCTGCTTGGCATTTCTGGAAGCAGCTCAGCCTTTCTTCTCCTGTTCATTTTGTAGCAACGGCAAACAAGTTGCCTAAACAAATCCTTTCTATTTGATAAACCATCCTGCAAGGCCTCTGTAATACTAACAAGAAACCTATAGGTTATGTGGACGGTCTTTCTCTTTCAGCTTATGCTAGCCCAAACACTGAAGAAAACTTTATACAGTTTATTTCTCTTTTACCTTTGTCATTCTGTTCCCAAGATCAAATGAGACACTCATGTGAGTCTGTCTCTTAAATTTAGAGCCCTCACAGAGGACTGCCCAAGATCCAATTTACAAATTATTCTCATGCTATATCACCTTAACTTTTTAAAGCTATTAAATGTGTTTGAATTACAAGATATTACTACTATAAAAGGACAGATTTTTTTCCCCCAATAGATAGGAGTATTCTGGCAATGAGAGAAAGAATGGACATGAAAGAAATTACATATAAAAATCAAATTTTGTCGTATCCTGTTAAAAACCCAAAGCCCTCACCTGCTCTGAGAGTCAGTGGAAAAAATAAGATAAATCAAAACCCAAAGCCCTGACCTTTGCTCTGAGGAGGGTTTTGGCTCCTATCCCTTAGGACGTTGATTTCATATACAGCACCATACTGTTCGAAGAGTTCCCGCAAGTCCTTCTCAGACCAGGTCCTTGGAACCTGGCCCACAAACATCTTGATAGCATCAAGATCTGGTTGGTCTGGGTGGTCCAGGGTGCCGTTCATTTTCTTCGAGCTGTGTGAGATAAAATGAAACTTCTATTATGTAATAATGTTGCTTTCCAGAGGAAATTTTCTTTTCTTTAATGATCTTAACTACTTCTGAGATTGTAAGGAAAAAAACCACTTCTTTCACCACTTCCATTCAGTTTACTAGAGTTCCTTGGTTCTCCTTCACCATGGCCATCCATTCCATCAGATGCCAAAATAAATTCACCATTCTGATTGGGACACCCCAGTTATTACCAAGAAACCGACAATTGTACATTTCTTGTGTAGCATGAGAATTATCATGCTAGAGGAAGAAACAAGATCAAGTTTTAATAACTTTTAAGCATAGTTAACAAAACAGACGCTAAAAAGAAGGCCCATAAAATAACAGAGGACTAATGATTATAAGTAAGATTCAGAACACTTCAATGTACACAATGACAGGTGAAGTTTCATTTCAGTTAGAGGTTAGAATAGAAGCACTTGATTTCCAAGGCCTCACCTAACGACTAGAATGTTGGCCTTTAAATGTAGATGACTCATGTATAATCATAATGCTCTTGAGTTAGGTCTCCAGACCAAAACAGAACTCTGCCTCTTAAATTTCCAGATGATTTTGCAATGAACATAAACAATGTTGCCATCATTCTAGTTTTTCTGTTTCTGAGTTATCCAATTTACTGCTATTACTCTAAGACCAGCTAGATTCCCATACTGAGTGCAACCATTTTAACGGCCCCAAATTCCTCCAATCTTAACACATTGTACTTATAATTCTCCTATTTCAGTTTTATTACCTTTAGAACCTGAAGGATAATCAGCTATTTTAATACCTTCATTCCTTCCTTGCCAATGTAAAAAGCCTAGGTGAATTCTTACACTATAGATGTTTCCACTCAAAACATACTTTTTTTTTTTTTGAGACGGAGTTTCACTCTTGTCACCCAGGCTGGAGTGCAGTGGCGAAATCTGAACAAACTGCAACCTCCACCTCCTGGATTCAAGCGCTTCTCCTGCCTTAGCCTCCAGAGTAGCTGGGATTACAGGCACCTGCCACCACGCCCAGCTGATTTTTATATTTTTAGTAGAGAAGAGGTTTCACCATGTTGGCCCGGCTGGTCTCACACTCCTGACCTCAAGTGATCCACCTGTCTCAGCCTCCAAAAATGCTGGGATTACACATGTGAGCCACCGCACCCAGCCTCATACCATCTATTTCAAAGTCCTTCTTTCTAGTTGTTTCTAAATTTAACTCTGAACATTTATCTAAACCATTAATAACTTAAAATTCCACATAACCAGCGCCATTAGCTTTTCTATTAGTACTTGCTTAATCCAAAAATCATGTATTAAAAATTGCCAGGTTCTAATATCCAATCCCACATGTGTGTGTGTGCTTTTTTTAAAGACAGAGTTTCACTCTTATTGCCCAGGCTGAAGTGCAATGGCATGATCTCAGCTTACTGCAACCTCCGCCTCCCAGATTCAAGCAATTTTCCTGCCTCAGCCTCCCAAGTAGCTGAGATTAAAGTCATGTGTCACCACACCTGGCTAATTTTGTATTTTTAGTAGAGACGGGGTTTCACCATTTTGGGCAGGCTGGTCTTCAACTCCTGACCTCAGGTGATCCACCCACCTCAGTCTCCCAAGGTGCTGGGATTACAAGTGTGAGCCACCATGCCCAGCCAACATGCTAGTTTTCTTTCAACAACAACAAAATCATTTTTCCACCATTGCTGTCTTCTGAATAGTGTCTGAAGATCCTTAACAATGCTCAATCTATGAAAGTAACTCAACTTCTTTTATTTTTCTTTTTTTTTTGAAATGGAGTTTCACTCTGTCGCCCAGGCTGGAGAGCAGTGGCATGGCCATCTTGGCCCACTGCAACCTCTGCCTCCTGGGTTCAAGTGATTCTCCTGCCTTGGCCTCCCAAAATGCTGGAATTACAGGCATGAGCCACCACGCCTGATCTATTTATTTTTTATTTGAGAAAGATTCTCTCTGTTGCCCAGGCTGGAGTGCAGAGTCGCAATCTCAGCTCACTGAAACCTCTATCTCCCAGGTTCAAGTGATTCTTGTGCCTGAGCCTCCTGAGTAGCTGGGATTACAGGCATGCGCCACCACGCCTGGCTAATTTTTGTATTTTTAGTAGAGATGGGATTTCGTCATGTTGGCCAGGTCTTGAACTTTTGACCTCAAGTGATCCACCTGCCTTGGCCTCCCAAGTGCTGGGATTACAGGCATGAGCCACCATGCCCAGTCCCAAATCTTTTATAACACTCACGGGGATTATTCTCACATCACCTTTGATGTTAGCACTAAATGGCATACAGACCAATTCCTGAACCTACATCTGTGAAGGTTCTCCATATTCTTCCAGGTTCATCAGCTACAATCCTAAGACTCCAACAGTACTAAATTTCCACCTTTGTTGTGGAAATTCTAGCATTAAAATTATGCTTAACACCTTTTAACATAATCAGGCTGTATCCACCTCTTCCAAACTAGACTGACAGCTCCTTGCAGGCAGAAACTATCTCCTATTCATTCTTGTAACCATACCTGGTATAGTATCTGGTTCAAAGTAAGCACTCAAATGTGTGAAGGAAGAAATTTCTTAAGTCTCAGCAGTTTCCATTTAAGCAATTAGCTCGGATAAAATGAGTGCTGTACACAAAAACAGCACTCAACTTTAAAAGCAGCTATTATCTCCTATGATCATTTGATTGCCACAGATCAATATGCCTTTTTCTTTTAAAGACAAGGTCTTGCTGTCTTGCCCAGGCTGAAGTGCAGCGGCACGACCACAGCTCACTGCAGCCTCAACCGCCTGGGCTCAAGCAATTCTCCTACCTCAGCATTCCCAGTAGCTAAAACTACAGGTGCGGCTGGGCGCAGTGGCTCATGCCTGTAATCCCAGCACGTTGGGAGGCAAAGACAGATGGTTCACCTGAGATCAGGAGTTCGAGACCAGCCTAACATGGTGAAACCCCACCTCTAAAAAAACAAAAAAAAAAACAAACAAACAAACAAAAAAAAACTACAAGTACGTGCCACCACACCTGACTAGTTTTTAAACTTTTTTTTGGTAGAGAGACGGTCTATGTTGCCAGGGCTGGTCTGTAACTCCTGGGCTCACATGATTCTCCCACCTCAGCCTCCCAAAGTGCTAGGATTATAGGCATGAGCTACCGCGCCTGGCCTGTTTTCTTTTCAGTGCTTTAGACTGCATCATTTTACTGGTTTTCCTGTATCTGTTAATTTAAAACGTATGGCAGATCATGGCAAAAACATGATGTGACTGCTTTTAAACACTTAATCCTAATGTTCCAACAGAAAGCAGCTACCATGATGAAAAAAGCCCTATGGCTGCACAGACTGGCTCACGCCTGTAATCCTAGCACTGTGGGAGGCCAAGGTACGTGGATCATTTGAGGTCAAGAGTTTGAGACTGGCCTGGCCAACATAGTGAAACTCTACCAAAAAATACTAAAGAATTAGCTGGGCGTGGTGGCGTGGGCCTATAATCCCAGCTACTCAGGAGGCTGAGGCATGAGAATCGCTTGAACCTGGGAGGCAGAGGTTGCAGTGAGCCAAGGTCGGGCCATTGCACTCCAGTCTGGGTGACAGAGTGAGACCTTGCCTCAAAAATAAAGCAGCCGGGCATGGTGGCTCATGACTATAATCCCAGCACTTTAGGAGGCTGAGCTGGGTGGATTACCTGAGGTCGGGAGTTTGAGACCAGCCTGACCAACATAGTGAAACTCTGTCTCTACTAAAAATACAAAAATTATCTGGGTGTAGTAGTGCACATCTGTAATCCTAGATACTCAGGAGGCTGAGGCAGGAGAATCGCTTGAACCCAGGAGGCAGAGGTTGCAGTGAGCCAAGTTTGCACCATTGCACTCCAGCCTGGACAACAAGAGCAAAACTCTATCTCAAAAGAAAAAAAAAAAAAAAAAAAAAAAAAAAAAAAAAAAAAAAAGAAAGAGAAAGAAAGAAAGCTCTATGACTAGTGAAACACTGAATGTTACTCCCTACAACCTGTCCCAACAACTTTAATTATCAGTTGTAACAGCATTTTACTAAAATGTTGCTCATCTCTCATTATATTTCTATTCTGGAGAGGGTTAACAAAGAACCCCAATGGTGCCCAGAATATATTTTGATAAGGAAGCTGACAGCTACTTCTGAAAAGCAGATTTATCAATCTGCATTACACTGGAGCTAACTGCTCTCAGCTTGCCCCTCCCCTCTATTGTGTGCCAATTCTAAACTTTTGCATACTGTTTAGTGCAAAAGTGTAAATGCAAGTCAATATATGTAGATTACAGTTTACCCAAAAGTTTAATAGAAACTCAAGATTCTAGACAAATGTCCTCCTTTGCTCTTCTTTAACTCTTTAAATCCTTTTTCATTTTTTCATGTCTACCTACACTATGAACCTCCCCTTCCCTGTTTACATATCAATTCAATAGCCAGAAGACTCCCATAGAGTAGTGTTGTTTAAAGTGTGGCCCAAGAGGTTGGGCACAGTGGCTCACTTGAGGTCAAGAAAGTTTAAGACCAGCCTGAACAACATGGTGAAATTCTGTCTCTACTTAAAAAAAAAAAAAAATTAGCCAGGCGTGGTGGCACACACCTGTAGTCCCAGCTACTTGGGATGCTAAGGCAGGAGAATTGCTTGAACTTGGGAGGCAGAGGCTATAGTGAGCCAATATCATGCCACTGCACTCCAGCCTGAGTGACAGAGGGAGACTGTCTTTAAAACAAAACAAAACAAAACACCCACAAAGTGTGGTCTAAGGAACAGGGGCAATCTTCAAACTTAACTCTTTAGAAATTTTTACAGAAATTAAACTGAGCAATTTTATACTCGTTCCATCTAATAATATAAAATACAAACTCATACCCTTTTAATTTTTCCCCTACATCATTTTCATTGTATTTTACAAGGGAAATTGGGGTGGGGGGGTGGGGAGAAATACAGTCCTTTGCCAGTTTGAGAAGCACTACCTAGATATAGCAACAACTGCATGTATACCCATGTGTACGTATAAGCAGACAAACTTTTATCTGATATTGTGTCTGAAGAGATAAACAACAATGTTCTTCTATTCTCCTTCTTCCACATATACTTCCAGTATGCATGTTGTCATTAAGATTAAAAGTAGCCATTGCATTAAAAAAAAAGCCACCTGGGTACACATCAGCTACCACATCAACCATTTACTCTATGTATCACTAAAAATACATTCTCAAATTTGTACCTTACTTCCTCACTTGATGGAGAGTTATACATATTCATCATGTCCATTCAAGAACCAGTGAATTCAGCAGTTCCCTAGAGAAGTATCTGTAGTGTCCCTGTCATTCCTAAAAGGCAGGACTATGGAAACTCCTATTTCCTGTGGCAGTACTGACAGCCCTGACCTGGGAACAGGATGGAAGAAAGGAAAATCAGGCCCTGCAAGAATGTAAAGAGGAGGAAGAGAAGAAAGTGGCAAGTGTTTTAGGGGAAAGGAATGAAACCTACCCCCTCTCTTTTTATGTTTCTACTACTGGCAGCAGAAGCAGTAACACTAATACCTGAAGAGGTAGTTGCTCTCATTATTGCTTCTGCTTATGAAGAATGAGCAACTATGAAAATTCAGGATAAGAGACTACCTCAGCTACCTTGACTTCTGATGAAACACAGTATGAGAAAATACAATAAGGACACAATTGGGAAGAGACACATGAGGGAATAACAAAGCGCTTTATTTTCAAAGTATCCATTTGTTCAAAATTCTTTAACACTCTCTTCTTTTTCAATCCTTTCTTTTCCCCTCTCAAAATTTCCCCATCCAAGGGCTTATCTCAGGGGCAGCACAAATGTTCTATTCTACTTTTTTCCATCCTCTGGCACAGGTGACTAAACCAGGGGGTTGGTCTTAACCCAATGGCAAGCTGATCCATTGGCTGGCCAGAAACTTAAGACCCTTGACCTATGCTTAAAATGGAAAAACAGGCCTGGCCAATCAAGCTCCTTCATAGCTACACTGAACAATACAAAAGCCACTGGCCACAAGTGGCTAAACTTAATTTAAAAAACTAAGTTCTTCAGTTGCATTCGACACATGTGGCTAGTGGCTACTGTATGAGACAAGAGACAGAATGTTTTGTTGTTGTTGTTTTTGTAAAGACAGGGAGGGGTCTTGCTATGAAGCCCATGCTGGTCTCGAACTCCTGGCCTCAAGGGATCCTCCCATCTCAGCCTTCCAAATGCTGGGATTACAGGCATGAGCTCCCAGCTGAGATACAGAATATTTTCATAATCACAGAAAGTTCTATTGGATAGCACTGCTTCACAGAATGTGAAACTGGTTAACAGAAACAGGCAGTTAGTAGTGAAGTCAGAAATGGAAAAGTTGCAACCAGAGATAGCATGGATTAACTGGACAAGCTCAAAGTACTGTGGCCAAGAGATAAGGGGTCATGCTACAACACAGACGGACCTTGAAACATTATGCTAAGTGAAAGAAGCCAGTCATAACAGGCCACATAGTATATGTTATCATTTATATGAAATCCCCAGAACAGGCAAATCTACAGACAAAAAGTAGGTTAGTGGTTGCCTAGGAATGGGAATGGGGGCAGGGGGACATTGGGAAGAGGGGAATAATTACTAATGGGTACAGGGCTTCTTTTAGGAGTGATGGAATGTTCTGCAATTAAATAGTGGAAATGGTTACACAACTCTGGAATATAACTGCTCACTTTAAAAGGCTAAATTTTATGGCATGTGAACTATGTCTCAATGGGGAGGGGAAGAAGATGGGATTCAAAGACAGGCCATGTTGCAACCAAAGTTATATGGTAGTTAAGAGGAGAAAGGAGGCACATGTAGAGTGAGCAGAATGTGTATCCTGGGGTCAGAAAGATACAGTTTCTAGGTCTTCTAGCTGCAGAGCTCCTGATTAGATTACAGTTCAGTCCACCTGCATCCTTGTAAGAAAGCCCTTTCATATATGCTAGCTTGAGTGGTCATCTGTTCCTTGACACCAAACAAGACCTTCAAATAGGACCTGTTTAAACATCATTTCTGAAACCTTTCATTATTAATTTTTTCCCTCTCCCCTTCTCATTACCTGTTGACTTCCCTTTGATTATACAAATAGAAAAAATTCAGATACTTACCAATCCCTCCACCTCCCCAGCAGGCAAAAATACTTGTTGCATTCCAAACTTCAGCCACCACCCACCCTTATATAAGGTCCCCTCTGGCTCACATACAGTGCTGTGGAAAAACTGGAACACAAGTGCATCAGAATAAAAGGGCCCAGAAACACTAGCCTGAGTTACTTACCAGCTGCTCCCTAGTGAGAACAAGACAGAATAATACATTTATGTGGTGAGAAAGTCATTTTCATTTGGATAAAGGGCAATCTTCCTATCATGTGGGGTGTTAAGTACAAGAAAAAGCTATCTCTAAGGACAATAAAGACAGTAATAATTTAAAGTCACCATCCAACAACAGAATAGCTAACAATATGCTTTTAAAGGTTTTCAGCCTTCTTCCGTGAAGTATGGAGATAAGCTCTGGAGACCTTATTTCTGTAATCATCTTTAATTACCAAAAACCCTCGAAGGGCATATCATTCACTCAACTGTAATACCCAAGCTTTTGCTATGGTGCCAGATACTACACACTACAGGGCTCTATAAAAGACTGAGTAATATGTGTCCTTGAGGTAAGGTCACTGAAAAAGTAGAAGGGCACAACTATAATCTTCTACAAATCCTATGAAGCAATCTATAAAAGTTCCATGAAAGAAGTGGCTAATATGATTTTACTATATTTGGAGGAGGGGAAGGTGTGTGCAGAGATTTCAGCTGAATAGAGTAGGCAACTAGAAAAAGTGCTACACAGCATGGAGTAAAGCAGCCTAAGGGAGATGAAGAAATGGTAAGGACTGAGGAGAGATGGGAAGAGAGAGTGGGATAACATTAGAAGGGAGAAAAAGGACTTGAGAAAGTTGTGGGAAGAGTACAGAAAAGAGAACATACTAGAAAGTTGACAGAATAAAGAGGTAGATCAGAGAGACCTGGTGAAGGGCTTTCCATCTTATACTGACAGGCTTGGAGTTTATTCCAAGATTTTAGAATAAGTGAATAATCAGATCTGTCCCTTTAAAAGATACCTAACAATAATCTAGAGGATGAAATAAGGCAGGGAACATGGAGATCAGAAGCCTCTTGCATAAACTAGTACCTAAGACGAGCAACCAGTCTCAGACAATGCTAAGAAATTTTGGGCCAGGATACACTAGGACATGGAGTTCACTTAACTCCATGGAAGTAAGGAAGAGAAAGAAACTAACAACTCTTGAGTTCTAGTGAGGACAATATGGGGAATTATTTTTTGTGGGGAAGTCTCTAGACGAAAGTAACCAATGAGCAGTACAGACCTCAGAAGACATTTGGGGGAAAAGAGATCTGAGAAGCAAAGAAGCACATCAGTTTTCCCTTAAGCAATGGGAGACTGAAAAAGAAAAAAGTCTGGGACACAACTCATGAAAATACCCTATCCTAGGGTGCAAGCAAAGTAAGAATCACCAGTGGAAGCTTAAGAGTGATCAATGAAGAATAAAGAACATTGGGTAACTGCTCACTGACAGTCAAGGCAGCCTGGTCTAGTGGGCAAAAATAAAAAGACCTTTACATTAAACTTTTACTTCAGGCCAAACATTGATACCATCTGTCCTCAGTATCTCACTCAGCTGGGTTTCTCATCTATAAAATAGGGGCAACAGCCTACGCCCAGGCACCCTCACAGAGATTTGGTGAAGACGAATGACTAAAACAGACGCAAATACACTCAGAAAAAAATGTTGACAATCCATTCCGATTGACTCTTACTCAGAATGACCTGCATTAAGCCCACTAGCTCTCAAACTTTAGTGTACACAAAAACCATGCAGGACACTTGTTAAACTAGAGTCCTGGGTCCTATTCTAGCATAAAAACATCCCAATTTTTAAGTTCCAGGTGACTTTCGTGCATTGGTCCGTGGTCCAGATTTAATGGAATACTGAATGAGTCCAATCTCTTAAAAGATAAGAAAACAGGCTAAGAAAAATGCTGTGTCAATGCTGGGTTGAATGAACACCAGGCAGTGGCAAAGCACAGGAAGTGTTACAATAAAAGGTAATTTGAGCCACAGTCTTATTTCTAATGGATCATAAATCCTGGGACATGGAAATATTTTTATTATACATTACACATCTTTATGATGATATTCGCTGTAATTTCACCTGTTACTGCTAAAATAAAATTTTAGTAAAGAACTCTAATAAAAAGACATTTCAATTACTGTTATCTTGGAGACTACAGAGAAGGCATAGGATCCATTTCAAAAGAGTAATAAGACAGGACAGGTACTGAGGCAGCAGGATAGCGTTGAGCCCAGGAGTTCAGGACCAGCCTGGGCAACACAGGGAGACCTCGCATCTACGAAAAATTTACAAATTAGCCAGGTGTGGCCAGGTGCAGTAGCTCATGCCTGTAATCCCAGCACTTTGGGAGGCCAAGGCGGGAGGATCATGAGGTCAGGAGTTCAAGACCAGCTTGGTCAACATAGTGAAAACCCCATCTCTACTACAAATACAAAAAATTGGCCAGGTGTGGTAGCAGGCGCCTATAATCCCAGTTAATCTGGATGCTGATGCAGAGAACTGCTTGAATCTGGAAGGTGGGGGTTGCACTGAGCCGAGATCATGCCATTGTACTCCAGCCAGGGTGATAGTGTGAGACTTCATCTCAAAAAAAAAAAAAAAAGGAATTAGCCAGGTGTGGTGGTACATGCCTGTGGTCCCAGCTACTTGGGAAGCAGAGGCAGGAGGCTGAGGTTACAGTGAACTGTGACTGTGCCACTGCACTCCAGCCTGGGCAACAGAGCGAGACCCTGTTTCAAAAACAAACAAAAATGGCAACAGCTAACTTTGAGCTCTGCCCCTCCACCAACTATTCCACAAAGAACTGTTCAGTTTCTACTATTATCCATACCTATTATATCTAATCTCAAGGTAGAATGATTTGCACATGGAGGCCTAACTGTAAAGACTTGCATTAACACCTGTTTTCTAGAGAATATTCTACCATTTAATATTCTTGGCTTTGAGCCGGGCACAGTGGCTCATGCCTATAATCTCAGCACTTTGGGAGGCTGAGGTGGGAGGATCATCTGAGGTCTGGAGTCAAGACCAGCCTGGCCTACATGGCGAAACCTTGTCTCTACTAAAAATACAAAAAAATTAGCCAGGCGTGGTGGTATGCGCCTGTAGTCCCAGCTACTGGGGAGGCTGAGGCAGGAGAATCTCCTGTACCCAGTAGATGGAGAATACAGTGAGCCGAGATTGCACCGCTGCACTCCAGCCTGGGCAACAGAGTGAGACTCTGTCTCGGGGGGGGGGGGGGGGGGGGGGGGGGGGGGGGGGGGAGGACCGGTTGGGGGTGGAATG